>JAHPZR010017374.1:0-5000 GCA_019787425.1 Platygyra sinensis
TTTCTTTATTTCTAGTAGTGATAAGCTTGTGTAGCAAGTGTTTCTGTATTTTGTCTTTGCATTCTTACAAAAATGTCTCTTTGCCAGAATTTTAAAATCGAATATCCAAAACATTTCTATAGAACCTGGTTCCACTCTCCTAGAGTAGTCAGTACTGTACTTCCACAGATTTCAGTACAATGTCATTGAAAATTATCAAATTTGCTAAAACAGCTCTTGATTATCAAAATCTTAAAAGTGGGTGTTGCAGGGCATCTGAATTTTCATCTGGCTAAAAGCATTGGTGTGAAACACTTGCTGCACCTACTCCTTAACATACTTTCTCAGATGAGAGTTGATGGCATTTACACATTTCAACCACTCAGCTTCTTCATCTTCACTGGGGAAGGTCTTAAAATAAATTTTTCTAACTTTTAACAGTTTGACTGGGTCTAAGGCCAAGCGACCACGGCAACCATGAACATTTCTGTTTATCAACTCGTCGTCTTTAAAAATAGCCGTAACAAGTTTCACAGAAAAGTTAATTTTCGAAGTTGACATGTTGCGTAGTTCCCTTATTTGCATTTCCGTTAGGACCCCCTCGGGTGAGTTGACATTATTGCTGACTTCATGTGTTGGTGGTGGTTGTTCCACTCTGGCAGGTGTTGATATTGGACACTCTGATAAAAGCTGTATGATGTTATTAAGCAGCTGAGTGTGAAGAAGGGAATTCTGATGTATTTGACTTATTTTGTCCAGTGTGGTAGGGTTAAGAGGGGTTTGAGGGGAAAAGAAGGCATTTTCATCTGGCGGGGAAAGTAAACTTGACTCAGGTGAGAAATGGATTGGTGAAAGGCCACCTCCCTGTCGGTTTTCAGGGTACAAGGTAGGGGTAGAGCTAGTTGAAGGGGGCAACACATTAGGAACACTGGACAGTGCAGGGGTTGTAGACCCAAAAGTCAAAAGTGGGTTAAACACTGGAGGGGTAGGGAGAGATCCACTAGTGGAAATAGGGGGCAATAAATTTGGAGAACTGAAACTAGAGAATACAGGGGTAGTGGCAGGGAGAGGTCCACTAGTGGAAATAGGGGACAATAAATTTGAGAAACTGAAACTCAAGGGCATAGGAGTAGTGGAAGGGAGAGGTCCACAAGTGGAAATAGGGGGCAATAAATTTGGGAAACTAAAACTGGAGGACACAGGGACAGTGGCAGGCAGAGGTCCACAAGTGGAAATAGGGGGCAATAAATTTGGAAAACTGAAAGTGGTGGTCACAGGGGTAGTGGCAGGGAGAGGTCCACTAGTGGAAATAGGGGGCAATAAATTTGGAAAACTGAAACTGGAGGACACAGGGGTAGTTGTAGGGAGAGGTCTACTAGTAGAAATAGGGGGCAATAAATTTGGCAAAATGAAACTGGAGGATTCAGGGGTAGGGAGAGGTCCACTAGTGGAAATAGGGGGCAATAAATTTGGTAAACTGAAACTGGAGGACACAGGGGTAGTGGTAGAGAGAGGTCCACTAGTAGAAATAGGACGCAATAAATTTGGCAAACTGAAACTGGAGGATTCAGGGGTAGGGAGAGGTCCACTAGTGGAAATAGGGGGCAATAAATTTGGTAAACTGAAACTGGAGGACACAGGGGTAGGGAGAGGTCCACTAGTGGAAATAAGGGAAGGAGATCCCGTGGGTATAGGGCTTCCATGGGAAGGACTAGAACATTTTGGGGTACTGGGTGACACTGTGTCAAGGTGGAGCTCCTTGGATATCCTCGGCTGCTCATCAGTGGGAGATAAGGCTCTCTTCTGACCGCGTATTTCAGTGCCGCTTTCATTGGCCCCTGTCACTCTCTCTTGTCCAGTTATATCCTCTGGAACCATTGTGTTACGTTGGTCCTTGAGGGTATCTATTTTCTTTTCAAGCGCCCTTGAAGCACGCCAGAGAACATTGATTTCGTCTGAAATATTGAAATAAACCTCGGTTTATACCGGCAATTGTTTTATGGAACTATAAGTTGTATGTGCATGTAGGCGTTTGTACATTATGCTAGCATTTTTCGAGCATTTTAGTGGGGAAATAAATGCCTATATGCATACTTTAAGGAGGCTCGAAAGGGTTTTTTCGTTGCTGCAGTGTTTGTGAAATGATGGGAGTTTACAAAGAAGGAAATTTAATGGTGTGGGCAAACTATATGTCTTCTTGCAACTCTATTGTTGGGATATACTTTAAGGGTACTTGTGACATCTAACAGTTGCCAGTTGTCGGTGACGTACCATTTTTATTTCTTTGTTGGAAAGTTCCAGAAATTCTTTCACTTTTTAGACAGTAAGGAAAAAAGTTAATTAGTAGAATTAAATATATTTAACGAGAACGCGTTTTATGGCTCGCAGAAAATTCTACTAGATAATTTTCCCCGATTTTTTTATATTTGAAGTGCCATCGTGAATGGTACGTGCACGCAAAAAATCAAGATAGGTCACCGAGCAAACTTTCAAGCTAAAAACAAATGTTTTCCGCAGATTTTATTTCCGGTTCGCGCGATTTTAGGTAGCATTTAACTTCCGGTGTGCTGATTTTGATACATTCATCAGCTGAGGTTAAGCTAAAAACCCTTTTGATGCCTACTCCTTAAGAACTCGATGTTTGACAGCCAATCAGAGCATGATTTTTCATCACGTGTTCATCAGCCAAAAGTCGTGTAAGGGCATTAGCAAACCAACTTCATATCAATCGATCCGCTTTTTGACTGGTGCTAAGCTAAAATATTAAGAAGTACATACCATCCATCTGCATGATTTTAGCAGGGACTAGCGTCTTTTCATCCTGCCAACGAACCATCACGACTTTGTCAACCTTTGTATGAGACCTGTAGCCCTCAGCGACAATGGATGTTCGTGCCGTTCCCAGCTGATTAGTTTTGGGAAAGTAGAACAGGGCGTATCTGTAAACTTTCTCACGCAGTCTGGAGCTCATTTTGCTGGTAAGAAGTAAATTCATTTCGAAAGGAGGTAAGGATAATGGATAAAAAATTTACATCCAGGAATTAGGTGAAATCGTTATAGTCTCGGGAATTTTTATGGACACAAATTATTCAGACAGGTTCATTCTAAGAGTGGTGCTAAGCAATTTGAGCTTATCCTCCGGAAACTTTTAAATGTAAGGAAAGCCCTAAAAAGACGTTCCTGAAAGCAGATTAACTTCTAATTTGTATTAGGCTTGGGTTTGGAAGAGCAGCGCACATAAGTTTGCGATCGTTTTATTTATCTGATCAACCGAATCTTGTAATATGTTTATTTGCATGTAAATGCTCTCCAGTTTGCTTAGATTTGATTTGCCACTCTAGAGGCAAGATCCTCTCCCATATCTAGGGCTGACAGAACTACTTCTTTTTTTAATCATTCTTGGTCTTTAGTGGCGATACAATGGCATGTGGAGCATTTGCTTGGTGTTCATTCTTGTTGTCTTTCAACCATTTCATTTCGGGGGAAATGGTCTCACTGGACAGATTGTTTACTCATTTTTTATTTAAACAAGGATGAAAGTGGCGATGAAAATTCCGTATGAAGTGTCCGAACACATTGAAGAGGAAAATAGAAATTACGGAGCTATCAATCTCGTGTCCTTACTCAGTCATGCTCAGTCTCAGTCCAAGAATCTGTTGTGCATCACTGTCAGACTTCAGTTTGGCTTTCATGTTATATGATGCAATGAATCCCAGGGGATCAAAGAAAGAATAAACAGTGGACACTATTCTTCTACGCATCATAGGTTGCTAATTCACAACTTGCACAATCTTCTCCAAAGGCTCCCAAACAAATTCGTCTTTTTCAGTGTTGAGACAATTCAAACTTGTTGAGTTGTCTGGATTTTTTTTTCCAGGTTGTTTTGAAATTATGCATAAACGAAAGTGGATCTCCATCAACTTGCATGTATTCAACCTTTGGCATGGAAACAACTTGCTGTTGAACTATTGCAATGTCTTCTCTAACGTCTTGGTTGGGCACCACAGACTGTTCAGGCAGGCATGCTACTGCTGCCCATCTAGCGGTGGTTTGAGTGCAATGCTCAGGTGAACTTGCTAATGGCATCTGAGGGAATTCTTCGTTATGACACTCTGCTAAATTCTCAGCTTTATCAACAGACAATATCTTGGTAGACTCTTAAATGACTGGAGTTGACTTCACAGATGGATGTACATCAACAGGTGATTCTTCAATAGTTAACATGCTTACTTTGACTTCAGCCACCTCTTGGTCCACACCCATGTTGGCCCCATCAGTTAGTAACTCTGCCAATCGTTCATTGCAATCCTCCACATTACTGTGTGCACATTGCCCTTCAACTTTGTTACGAAAAATTATTGCGCGACTAGTACTTGGGAGATTCACAAACATGCTAATTTCCTCTTGAATCTTCTAGCATATTTAATTAGTGTTGCATCACAGTGTATTTTTAGTTGTTTACATCTGTTGCTGTAAATAGTTTATATTGTAATGCTACTTTATTTAGTCTAGCCGAAAAGTTCTAGAATGTTATGCTGTAAAGTATATAAGTGACCCGGTCTAGTTTTTAGATGAATTTATCCCAGGAGTGTTTGAGGTTTTATTTCCCAGGAGTTTTAAGAGAATAATCTCGTGAGTCAGTAGTGTTTACTGAAGTGTGATGAAGGTTGCTTGTAATCAACAGAGGTCGTGTTTGTGAAGTGTAACAGAGAGGTTACGTGGATATCTTGGCAGAGGCCGTGTGTTTATACAAGAGTGACGGAAGTCAAGTGTAGTTACAAGCCTGGTGTGTGCTTGTTGTGAAGTCCTGTGTGGAAATACTGCGTTCCCGTGGAATAAATATCCTTGTTGTGTTTTCCGACATCCCTGAGTTCTGTTTGGACTACAAACTACCTACCACTAAAACATTCAAACTTGCAACATTGGGGGCCTGTCCAGGAGAGTGGAATTCAAGGAACTGTTTCTTTGTCTACCGTTAACCAGGAAAGGATCACAACTTGGAAGGAAGTAGCTGTGCTGTG
>JAHPZR010017374.1:10000-40000 GCA_019787425.1 Platygyra sinensis
AAGCTTACTTGTGAGATATGTGGTGCAACCCGCACCGGATTTAAAGCCAGTGAATGTGGGCTTGCGAAAGCGTCTAGCTTCAGTGCAATCCGCACTAAACACAAGGCGAGTCTAGATGTATGTTACCTTTCCTCGCCGAGGAAACTCCGCTCAGCAACACCTGAATGAAATAACAAACAACAAACAAAGCAAATTATGCAGTGCAGTTAATTTTCGATTCGAAATGAAAGAAAACCAATCCATGAATCATAAACAGCGCGACAGAGCAGTTTTGAAATAGAACATAACTTACCTTGAACAAATACTACTAATTGCGTCGGATAGTTCTTCAAAATTCTCCCGACAAAGGGAAAACGGTTGCACCGTGACTACCACACGCTGGAAGCAATGGCCGACAAAACAACTTGAACTAGTACCCAGACTATTTATACTCTCGGAGATCTGTCACGTGTCATCTCGTCCTCAAAGTGACAAACTGACAAACAAGATTGCCTCTGACTTAGGGTCTTTATGCAGAGCATAAGACCCCAAAAATCCTGGTACTCTCAGGAGAAAAATGTCACGCCTATAAATTAAAAAAAGTTGGCAGGTATACCAAAGAACGTCTAGGTAGGAGGTCACTTAAAACATAAAGTTTAATACATTATCTTTTATTTGCCTTCTTTACCACTACAGAATGACAGACAGGAGAAGATATAAGCAATGGAGTTATGCTCTATTTTACTTTATCGCGACCAACGAAGTTGGAATAGCCCAAACCACAGTTGTAGATGGTTATAAAAACCTCTCAAAAGGAAGTTACGTTAAAGTACATTGGCCAGGTGATACAAGGGAGTACATCGCTAGAGGTTTGGATCTAGCAGGTTGGTTTTTCCTATTGGAATCAAATCTCTAAGCTCTACTTGCCAGAGTAAAAATTCAGTACCCAGTGAGCATAGTTCAGTGCTGTGCGAGTGCCGAGGGAACATTAGGCAGAACCTTACCGTAATATCGGAATTATAAGGATTTGTATGTGTGAAAGATAAGACAAAATGCAACAGTGTGCTGTTAAATTTTTAAGATCGTTGAGGGGATTTGAGCAAATTCTAGAAAACGGCCAAAAATTCAGTTTTTCAGCCCAGAATTAGCGCAACCAACAGGCGATTTCGTGACAGCAAAGACAGCATTAGACTTCAGTTACCCCATATAAATTTCACAAGAAAAAAGATAAAAAATTAATAAATTACAATAGAGAGAGGTATTGACCTCCTAGAAAATAACTAGAGGCAAGAAGATTAGGAAGCCATGGTACCATTACATAAGGGAAGTCAGGCCTATTTCAAGTTCCAAAAGTATTTCTACAGTGGGACTATACTCTGAAATTAAACTTTTTCCATTGGGTTTTTGTCCCATGCAATTTAACTAACATGCCCTCTCCTCTCTTTATCTACAAAGTAAGTCACCCGACTTAATATTCTCTCTCATCGTGATTCTTATTGGTTATTCTCACTCTTCTGTCTGTTTGGGGAGGTGAAACCTTCCAATAGCTACTACGAGATATCTTTCAAACTGATTTCCTTTTAGATACCCAAATGGACCTGTCCAAAAGGGAGCAGGAGGCCATAGAAGCCATCAACAAAAAACCAACGTACACAAGAGGCCGATGAGGCTACTTTACCAAACAATGATGGTACGGAGTAGACCTCACCGTGATTTTGTGATCTTGTGTAGCTTATGTTGTTCTTATTGTTGCTAAGATAATCTATCCCCTTGCAATTCTTATTAGTTATTTTAAGGTTCTTTTATTCTTCTGTCGGTTTAGCCGGAAGGTGAAACCTTCGAATAGCTACTAAGAGATATCTTTCAACTGCGTTATCTTTAGATAGCCGAACGAACCTGTCCAAAAAAGAGCAAGAGACCGTAGAAGCCATTGACAAAAACCAACTAAGGACCGAGGCCGATGACTTTACTTTACCAAACAATAATGGTATGGATTAGACCTCCAAGTAATTTTGTGATCTTGTGTAGCTTAAATTGTGCATATTGTTGCTAAGATAAATTATTTAAATCAGCAGATACCTCCCTACCCGCTGTGCAGGCAGCCTGCTGTGTAGAGAAAGAAAGCCCTCCAGCATCTTTCTCTCAGGTAGAAATGATAAAGGAAGATGTCTCAGCCATCAAGCAGCAGCTTGGATGAGTCTTGTCAAGTCAGTGTAGCATTCTGGATAGCTTGGTCAAACTATCAGAAGGAAGTTGCACCCCACCAAGTACTTACCCATTTTTCAGTCTGCTGCCGCTTCCTGACTTCCTTTCTTTCAATCTGCCCATGCAGTCTACTGGAGGAGCTACCCATACTGGTTTAGGGAATACGACCATCCCTTCATTGGTAAACCAACCTTTCTGTCCGTCCCAGATACCGCTCAGTCAGCCAACATTTCAAGTTTCACCTCATGCATCTGTTGAACAAGACCAACTCAACGATACTCCTTACCCCGTCATGCCTCTTCCCCCCCAAGTTACCCCTCAAAAACTGTGCCAATGGCCTACCCTCGAGCTGTTCCCCATGCTGCCTCCCAAGATACCTCCCAAGCTGCCCATCTAGCTCCTCTCCAAGCTGCCCACCAAGCTTCCCCTCAACCTGCCCATGAAACTGCCCCCCAAGCAGCCAATCAAGCTACCCCTCAAGATGTCCATCAAGTTTCCCCCAAGGTTGCCCATCAAGATGCCCCCCAAACTGGTAAACCTCACCATAAGATACGGTCGTTCCCTGCCGAGTCAGTGATCGATGTGCTTTACAGAACAAGGCCAAAATATAACTTCTGTGTTCGCTTACTCTCTTTGTTTTACAACAGAGATGAGCTGGTGGACTGCAGCGTTAACCGTGGGCACGGCAAACGACCTCTAAATACTGCTGCAAAGTTATTTTTACGTGAAACATTTTTCATGTACTACCCTGCCGCTTCAAAGCAGGAACAAGAGGAGGAATGGAAGTGATGTACAAATCCACTGAACGCCCACTTGTGTAAATATGTAAACAAACACAAGTAAACACCCTAGATGTTACACGTCTATTTTATACTCAGCTTTCATTAAATTTCGGAGAAAGCACTTGTAGAATAAAAGGCAAGCTGTTGTGGAGAATCCTTAAGGCTGGTGATATTAGCATTTTGTGCAATTCTTAGAAGTTTGAATTGCGATTTTTTGTAATTTTCTTGTCAGAGCTTAATACAGGAATTAAAGGGTTACAATGTTTTCACCCCTTTTCTGTTTTTTTTTGTTGCTGTTGTTTACATGTTGGTTTGAAGGGTAAAGGTAAAGAATCCGATCCCACCGACGTGTCGGCCAACGCGTCGGTCGACACACCACCGACACACTACCGACACATCGGCCAACACACTACCGACACGTCGGCCGACACACTACCGACGCATTCATCGAAAAACTTACCTTTCCTAACTCTTATTTTGTTACATCTTTCAGTTGGAAACAAGAACAACGTCATAAGAAAGGACGAAAACATGAAAGCTAAACAGCCGCCATTTTGAAAATGAAACACTAGTACCTAGGTCTTCTCGATGTTTTTTTCAAGGGTCGGTTACCAAAGGGAGTAGGCCGACAAGTTAATCACATGTCTATT
The DNA here is from genome assembly GCA_019787425.1 of Platygyra sinensis. Taxonomy (NCBI): domain Eukaryota; kingdom Metazoa; phylum Cnidaria; class Anthozoa; order Scleractinia; family Merulinidae; genus Platygyra; species Platygyra sinensis. The sequence continues at coordinate 13,617 of JAHPZR010017374.1, forward strand.
TATTTTCCTCACACGATTCGGAAATTAAAACTCTTTATTGATCGTTTTTGCTTTTTTTCACCAAAGGCAGTCGCCCGACATATTGATCACATGTTTATTTATGTTAAAACTCTTTATTGATCATTGACTTTTCAATATGTGGTGGCTCCTAAAGGAGCCATTTTTTTGTTTTTTGCAGTTTTACTACTGTGGAAACTGTTCAGCGATGTCTTCCAGCAACTGCTCGAATGCTCAGTCTTTCCCAAAGTTCCGGAACCAGGTGAACTCATCTAAGTAGCTGGGTATGTATTCATACAGGGTACCGCACATCCACTTCAACTTCTTCTTGATCAAAGCCCACACGCCTTCGATGGTATTGGTGTGTGCACCACTGTCGGGGTCAACAAAGTGCTGCTCTCTCAACTGCTGTTCTCTCAACCCTAAATGAGAAGAAATGCAGCCTCAATAACGCCTACCGACTCGCGGGCACAGCACGCGGCACGATTAGGGACTTCATCGGAATAGCGGAGCTGAGAATCGTCACCGAAGTCACGTATCAAAGCACCCTGGAACGGTTGGGAGACCCGAAACTTTCCGTGAAAATGATCGAGCGGGAGTGCCGAAGACAGCTGGGTGATCTGTTGCCGTTAGTGAAACGACTTCGGGCCGCGAAGAGGCTGTTACCACTGGCGTTGGAGGATGCCTTCTATTCCTAGAGGGCTCTGTCAATAAAAAACAAACGGCTCCTTTAGGAGCCAACAAGTTTGAAAAAGTCAATGGCCAATTCAATAAAGTATTTAATTAAGTTTGATAAAATGAATAAAGATAAAGTCTTGGCCGACGAGTGGGCCAACAGTCGGCCGACGGGTTGGCCGACGAGTTTGTTGAGATGAAAACTGGGTTCTAATAACACTTGAGATGAAAGCTTTTGTCGTAATGGGAACTGGGTTCTAAGAGGACGAAAAACAAGATGGCGGTTAAAAGTAAATTTCTTATTTTCATATCGTATTGAAAGTTTTCTGTCGAAGACGTTGCAGTTCAGTTTGGAAAGGGTACGTATAGCATTGCAATATTCCAATAAGGCCCAAATGAGTCACCAACACGCCGCCGATGCACCACCGACGCACCACCAACGCATCTTTTTCGTTTCAAGTTTAAAAAGTGACCGACGCGTTGGCCGACGCGTCGGTTGACGCGTTGGCCGACACGTCGGTGGGATCGGATTCTTTACCTTTACCGTTTGAAGTGCAACTGACAAGGTGACCATGAACTGTGTGGTTCATTGATGTCCTTTTCCTAAATATTAATGTGAATGGCTGCAGCTTATCAAACACTCGAGGTCACTCGGCTCTTTCTCTTCTCTTTGTAGCAATTTCGTTCAGCAAATATACTGTTAGATCATGAATGTTGAATGAACACACAGTTCATGGTCCTAATGCTCAGTGGGATATTCATGGGTTTAATTAGCACTTTAATTTACACTTCAGTCTTAATTCTCTGTCTGGGCCTGATTTAGCTCTTCATATTCAAGTAATTCAGGCATTTAACATACTCTTCATGAGGACCCACATATTTCTGCCAAACCTCGTCATATGCTTTTTGTTTCCACTTTAATTCTCCAAAGTCCCACCAGCCCTCATCAGTTCTTGAATAATTTCTTTTAACTTTGTAAGTTAACCTTTATCGGAGTACAACAATGTTCTTGCTCTTTTGGCTCTGTAGCTCTCACTTTCAAATATTTTACTCAGTTGTTTTATGCAAACACTTCCAGTTATTACCACAGGGCTTTTAATGCCAGCTTCTGACGTAGACTTTCAGACATTCTCACATTATTGTATAAACAAACACTCGCTAGGACGAGTGCTCGAAGTTTACCACAATCAAAGGGATGGGCTAGTACGCTCTGCTAAAGTCAAGACCAGGACCTCTGAGCTAGTGCGACCCATAGACAAGATTGTTCTACTGGAGACTGCGGAGATTGCAAAGCAAGGATTAGAAGCTAAGAACATTATCGTAATGGACACATAGTGATTAGTATGAACATTTATAGTCTAACAATCAACACAGTTAGCGTTTCAAACCTTTTGCTGTTATTAAGTAAAGGCTCATATCACCTTTAAGGGGCCGGAATGTTAGTTTTGAAACGCCCCCAGCTTTTACGACATTTTCTAGTAATAGTCAATAGCTTTAGTTTCAACAGAACGTGCTCAAATGTTTTACACATTGGTTAGGAATTTGCAGATTCATGCTTACTCAAAGCTAAGTTCGTATTTAGGAAATGAAATAACACATCTAAAATGTAGTTTAGACATTTCGGAGCAACTTCAGAATACCCCGCAACTCCCGCACTCCTTAAATCTAATGCTACCGCGGTCCGCGGTCCCGCAGTCGATGAATAAGCAATCAACTAAGTGTTGAACTGAAGTGCTACCGCGGTCTGCAGTCCCGCATTCGATGAATAAGCAATGAACTAAGTATTGAACTGAAGTGCTACCGCAGTCCGCAGTCCCGCAGTCGATGAATAAGCAATTAATTAAGTATTGAACTGAAGTGCTACCACGGTCCGCAGTCCCGCAGTCGATGAATAAGCAATGAACTAAGTGTTGAACTAAAGTGCTACCGCGGTCCGCAGTCCTGCAGTTGATGAATAAGCAATGAACTAAGTGTTGAACTAAAGTGCTACCGCGGTCCGCAGTCTAGCAGTCGATGAATAAGCAATGAACTAAGTGTTGAACTAAAGTGCTACCGCAGTCCGCAGTCCCGCAGTCGAGGAGTACGTAATGAAGTAAGCTCTAAACTGAAGTGCTACCGCTGTACGCAGTCCCGCAGGCAATGAGTAAGGAAGTAAATAAGTTCTAAACTTAAGTCCCGCACTCGACCGTGCTTTTGAGTTATTGAAAAACACTACTTGTAAATTGAATAGAAATGGTTACATAATATAGTTTTAAAGCACACACTTTATTTTTGTAATGCTTCTACGCAAGAAGTCCCATTTTAAGATAAACTGTTGTAAACAAGTATTGCAACAAAGGTCATATTGTAATTTATTTAACTGGTTTAAAAATACAAAGAAGTCGCTTATCTAGGTCATAAAGGTAGTACGAAATGTTCATTACATTGTTTTCAAATGGTACGCTCCGAAACGGATTTCATTGAAACGTTAATTCGAGATGTAATTATTGGCTCGAAGATATTCTCTCATTGGAACTGTGATATCATTATGTAGAGGTTTGGCCAATGCATTGTCAAATTCATTAAAAGTGATGTTCGTACAGTTCGGCCAAGGGTTTGGCTTGCTTTTCACAAATACCTTGCAGGTGCTTCTTGCTCGAGGTATTCTAAATTCAACAATTCTTCCAAACCCATCTTGCATCAATGATTCTGCCACGGTGTTGAATTCAGTTTCGGCAATGGCACGCGCAGATCTTTTGCCATGTTTAAATGATCGATAAGATACCACAGGGCCTGGGGTTATCAGCACGTTGTCCCTGACTGTTTGTGAGGTGGGCTGATCTATTGTTTTATCACAAACTGCGTTGGTGACTTCTTTAAGAAACTGGAAAAAGAAAAGGAACTAAATGAAAACAATGGAAGTAACAGTGAGACAGGTAATTGTGGCGGTGTATTGAGTAATCTGTGACAACATATGGCAAAACATTACCGCATTTCTGAAATAGTGCTTTCCTTATCGTGTGTGTCTGAGGTGATGTATTAGAACAGTTTTCCACTGGCCAACTACAAAGGACACAGACAAAGCCCGGAAAAATTTCGCGGTTGAGCAACGATCCGTTTTGTTTTGAATGGAATTTGTTGTGAATTTAAAGAAGCACGTGTTTGTAAATTGTTAGCTTCACAGCGTAAATCACTAAACCACGTCAAACCCATTAATAACTTTCTACACCAAAGTAAAAGGCTTTCTTATATTTGAATAAAACACCGTTAAAAGAGCTTCGTGTGCGCATTCTTCTCCACGGGGGAATCGAATTCAGAGAGAGAACCAACGAGATTCGCTGATTTCAAATATAACAAGGTCCAGTTTCTACTAATAATAATTAGAATGTGTGCACAACAAACGTAATTATTTAAAAAGTGGAAGTTATTGGGTTTACGATTGATTACCTGACAGAGTATTTCCTTCCGTGTTTCCAGGTGTTCAACGAAAGATGCTGCATTTTCCAAGGTTGTTTTTGATATTATTGTGTCAGGTTGTGACTAGGCTACACCGGCCAACAGTTGTTCCATGGCTTGATTGAAGACATGTAAGGCGCATGCTATTCTTGGGATACGTTCTGGCGTCTTCGATTTTGGCGGCACTTTCCCATCACGGATAGCTTCATTGACCTCAGCCACGAACTGGTCCATTTTCTCTCTGAGCAACTCCTTCCCTTCATGGTCGAAGACGAATTCAACGTTTTCGTCGATTCCATTTATGTTCTCCAACAGTTCAGAGAAGTCACTGACTACCTCAGTGTCCAACTGATCGGTGGCTGCCTCCATTTCGGTAAGGGTCGGACAGAAGGCAAGGGGGGTAGCAAGAAGGATTCTGTCAACCAGACCATGTCCTTGATCCATGCGTGCGATCAATTTGGCAGCGTTGACCAGTTGCGTGGAACCAAGTAGACAGAAGGGCGTATTTGGAGGGATCACTCGGGTTTCCTCGGTGGAGAAGTGGTAGGAGCGGCGTTCGCCGGAGAAGAGTTTGCAGAGGAGCTGGACACCACTGGAAGCGTTCTCTTCATCGGACTTAAGTAGCTTGTTGATGATGTCGAAGACCTCGGGAGAGAGAATCATTCCTTTCTTCTTGTTTGCAATAAGTTTAACCAGTCCTGATGAGGTGGTCTTGCTGATGATGGCGTCGGTGAAGTCAAGATTTTCCAGTGGATCCTGGGCTGCATACTGGATAACAGAAGATTTTCATGTATGACAGAAAAGAAACATTATAATGTGAAATTAGTCTAATCGATAGAAGCTCTTTTTTGACTGGACCGAAAGCGAGTGAAAGCGCGGGAAAATTATTGTCCTGCCGAGAGCAAGGTGTTACGAGAAGTGAATTTGGATATAAAAAAAAAAATTCAAATTGAACTTACCAGTTCCTGGATATCCCACAAATATAGTAAATATGTTTAGTGGTTGCTTGTGTGTAGTGGTGTTAACTTGAGCGTTGTTGGAAGCCAGTATGAATGCTGTTGTTGTAAACAATGAAGGAATAAAATATCCTTCGCAACTTCCAACAGAGATGGCCTTATTCTTTACGAATTGATAAACTTCTTGGTTGGGAAATAGCTTCTGGTACGGGAACTCGGCACCGAATTCAGCCATTTCTGAAGGTTGATCCATGTCTGTTCGTGCTGCTTGTTGAGTTTGGACACAGCATACATTTTGATGTTAACGCCAGAACGATTATTATCGACTGAAGTTAGCCTGGACTGATCAGGGAATAACCCTGTACTAATATTGGTGTTAGTTTCAAATTCTACCAATAAAGAGAAGAGGCGGCATAAAAATGTTATTGTTTTCAAATTAATTATTGTGCACCACTTACAAAGGAATTGGCTGCCATATTCAAAGGCACGTAACAGAGAAGGTGTGATGTGACAGATTGAAACCGAGATGTTAAAAGTTATTCAAAAAACTGAACAAGACGCATGCCGATTTCAATGAAAGCAACAAATTTGCGAGTAGATTGGTGGTGTCGGGCGGAATTTGCTATTGAGAGGAGATTTTATCACCTGAAAAGGGCGGCGTACTTTATGAAACCTACTAGTTAACCGTATTAGCATATTCTGTTAAATCTGCTTCAGTTGAAAAGGTGACATTTATTTGTTTTTTGTTTTATAATTGAGAGATCCCTTCAAGTGAAAGGTCTGCGGCTACAAGTGAAGCTTATATTTTTGCGTAATAGAAATTGATATATGGATGATAAAGGGATACAAGTTTCAATAGGATCAAAACGTAAAAAAACCATGAGTGCTGGTAGTCAAACAACATTGCAAACTCCAAAAGAGGAATGTGCGACGCAATGTGGAATGTCTTTTACAGGGAGCTATGGTCGCAACCGCGAACACAGTAAGTGGCGATACGACGACCTGGTAGCGAGAATGCAAGACAAAGAAATGTTAGTACACTGGTTAATGAATGAAGGGCTGATGGTGAAGGAACGTTCTTGTCTGATGTGTGCTGGAGAAATGAGTTTGACGAGGTGCGAGGATCGATTGGATGGTTTGAACTGGGAATGCAAAAAGCAAGTTAACGGTAAAAAACCACAGGGCAGAGGTATCGATTCGGAAAGGAAGCTGGTTTGATAGTAGCAAGATGACCTTAGAAGAAATTTTGAAGTTGACGTATTGGTGGTGCCAGGATCTTGATCAAATGCAAGTAAAACACGAACTAGGACTTGCTGAAAGCACTGGGGTGGACTGGGACAGCTTCTGTCGCGAAGTTTGCGAAATCTCTCTACTAGAAAACGGTGAGAAACTTGGCGGAAAAGGAAAAGTGGTACAGATTGACGAAAGCAAATTTGGCAAAAGGAAATACCACCGTGGTCATCACGTTGAAGGTCAGTGGGTCTTTGGAGGTATCGAGCAAGACAGCAGGAAATGTTCTCTGGTGGCAGTGGAAAAACGGGACAAACAAACACTACTGCCCATCATCCAAAATGGATTGAGCCTGGAACTATTATTGTTTCTGATTGCTGGAAAGCGTACTCCAAACTTGAGACACATGGTTATGAACACCGAACTGTTAATCATTCAAGAGAATTTGTGAACAAAGACGGTGACCATACCAATAAAATTGAAGGTCATTGGAGGCATGCAAAGTGTAAACTACCTAAGTTTAGTGTTCGAAAGCATCTTTTCTCGACATATTTGGCGGAATTTATTTGGAGGTACATGCACCGCGATGAAGACTTGTTTAGACTATTTTTGAATGATGTAAAGAAAGTGTATGCCTCCAGTACTACAGAGCGTTAACTTTTCAAAGCCGGTTACGAAATATTCACTTATGTTAAGGATGAAAGAACGAGTTACGTTGACTTTTCAAAGCGGCTTACGAAATATTCACTTATGTTAAGGATGACTGAAGAACGAGTTATGTTAACTTTTCAAAGCCGTTTCACTTATTTTAAGGATGAGACATCGAGTTATGTTAAAAGAAATGGGTATATTCATGTGTAGCGCGAGTAAATTAATAAACATGTATAAGGTATACAGTTTAGTGGTTCGAGAAGTCCTTTACTTATTATAGTTTCGTTCGAGTATGTAAATTATGTCGACTACGGGACTGCGGTAGCACGGACCAAAAGGTCAACACCAACGTGTTCGATGCAAGGGGCATATTTCGTGATGTTTATATAAACATATTATGTAAATTATGTCAACTGCGGGACTGCGGTAGCAGTAGATTCAAGGAGGGCGTGAGTTGCAGGGTATTCTGAAGTTTAGCCGAAGCATGAAATGCATGGTGCTGTTTATGAAGAAGTCTCATGTGGCAAGTGATTGTCATCTCTTTCTCATCCAACCTGTGTGTTCCTAAAGGTACACTAACCGTTTTGTAATGCACGTTTCTAAAGGAAAACTGAATGTCAACATTAATACTTGATTCAAGCTTCTCAAATGCCAGATTTCCATAATTAAACCCCATGTACTGTTGTTTGATTGTGATGGAATAATTTGTAGAACCTATACATTGTAGATTCATTGTTGAAGTTCTTACAGCCTGAAAATCATGATTTGCACCGTAACAATTTAGCGAATCTTGAATTGATGAATAATACAAAATAAAATATAGTGATATTTTATCACAAATACACTTGTACTTTGCCATTTCTAACTATGGTTTGGGTGCCTAGGATAAAATAGGATTAAAATAGACTACTTTATGCATATTATTGCAATGAAAAAGACAGGGGTCAAACCAACATCCACAAACAGGAATAAAATAGTGTATTTTAAAGCTATTTTGTCATTAGTCAAAGTTGACTCAAATAAAATAGGATTTTCATAGCCTATTTTATGTCTATTTCGCAAAGTAGCAAGTCATCGCCTTTGCCATCCAAAGAAAAATAGGGATAAAACAGTCTATTTTGCAGGATTTTTTCGGAAAATACAAATAAAATACCCCACTTCGTTCTATCTTGCTAAAAAATAGGTTTAAAATAAATGTAAAACACAAATAAAATAGAAGCCCTATTTTCTTCATCTGGTAAACTAGGAATAAAATAGAGATTTGCAAGGATAAAATGGGAAAAAAATAGATGTGATAGCATTAAAATAGCCTTAAAACAGAAATAAAATAGGGTTGTTTTTGTAAGGGAAGGCAAAGAAATTTTGCACCTTACGTAACACATTTCATTTAGTCGCGCACAATTTATTAGGTTTACAACAACATGTGATTGCTCAAATATCACACAACTCTGGATAAAACTGTACTCGAATGTCCGTAAGTTTCAGTTCTAAGGGGTGAAAGTTTTTAACAGGCTTATTAATCAATGTTTAACAATCATCTGCAATCAGTTCTGCCTGTGGAACACTGCACCTCGGCTCAGGAAACTTTTGGCCGAGCTGGTAGTTGCTGGTTACTTGACAGCCGTGGAAATTGTTGATTGTCATCAAGTGCTCTTCATTCATCATCATCATGTTTTCCACAGCAGAGGAAGGACCAACATTTTGAAGAGGACGGCGTTGATTGGACGTGCTTGCCTGACTGGCTTAGCTTATGATTCAGGAAATCAGCCGTTGTTCATTCTCATCACCTGCTTTGTAGTTGGCTAAAGAATGCTCGTTTGCGCTGGTTGGCAGCTTTGAGTTTCTTCATTAGTGTTTTGCAGGCACTATGGTTTGTGAACCTTTTATTTTTAATCTCGGCCTGAGCAGCCATAGACTTCATTAAGGAATTAATGCTGTGGATGCCCATTCTCTGTCGCTTATACCACACTTGAGATCTGGGTCTGGGTGACAGGAAAGTCTTGAGAAGCTTGACTGGTCATCTTGGCTCACCAGTTGCAAACTGTTTTAGCTGAACAACTCTTCTTTCTTTGTGAAGGCTGCCCTGACGCATTTTTGTGGGATTTTCTTCGTACGTGATGAACTCAACACCATTGTCGTCTTTGCTGAATGAAAAATCTTCCACATACATCTCGTGGTGCTCCTGGCAGCCTCGTAATCCGAAATGCTGAGTCCAAACAAACAACATTGTAGCCTGCGTAGCAAGCGTTTCCGTGGGGTTGGGGAGCAAAGAAAGACCAAGGAACGGTATTTTGCCCGCGCGAAATTGGGGCGAGAGCCAAAATAAGAAAGAGGGGGTGGGGGAGGGGAAGGAAGGAAACGCTTGCGGACAAACCCCTGGATTTTGAAAACCTCTTTTCGCCAGCGAACGGGGCTCGTGAGTGGCTAGACCAGTCAAACATTATTGACATGTGTCGATCATAGGATCAAGAAGGGGCGCTCAAGCTTGTTTACAAAAATTTCTCGCCGAACGATGCTTAGTCGTGAGCTTCGACAGTACGGTGGAAATCCTATAGTGCGATGCCGACGCTTTGGGACCTTGAATCGCGACAGTGCGACACTATTTTCATTATTTTCCTTCTCAGATGTTTGAAGCCTCTCCTGCCTAAATTTCAAAGACTTTCCGTTGTTTGTCTTGTCACAGGCGATAATGCACGCAACGATTTCTTCCCTCTGGCGTGTCTCGGAAACGCTTTTTTACTGGATTTGGCTATGTAGAAGTTCACTGGCTAATTTTACCTTGTATTACCCTGGGAACAAGAGGGTATTTTTGGTTACAAAGCTGCGATAACCGCGATCGAAATTAATTATTTGCAATATAATGTTCGGAATGTTTACACATTATCCAGACGCGCTGGCTTTGATGAGTGGCTTTGCCGCTCACGATCGCAGCTTCGTCACGAAAATACAACAAAAAAAAAAAACCTCTGGCACCTAGGGTAGCCTTGTATGATCCTTATTAGACAGAAAAATACAGTGATCCAAGATTTCGAATCTTGTGAGCGCGAGGATTACAAACGCGACTTGAATGCTTGATGACAGCATGAAATCAGTCAGGCATGAAGGGCAAAGTGGGCGGTTTTCAAAATCCAGGGGTTTGGCTGCAAGCGTTTCCTTCCTTCCCCTCCCCTCCCCTCCCCCCTCTTTTTTCACGCGGTAATTCTCTGCCCTTGAACCCACGGAAACGCTTGCTACGCAGGCTAACAACATTGTGACTATTAGGGACCTTGGAGACTGGCTGCCAAGGAACGCTTTGGACCACAACAGCTATTTATCTTCAGTGGTTAGTGCCCTTGATGCACAGGGACGTTTGCCATAGCCCAGTTCACAGAGGAAGCGAGCTTTCCCTTTGAGTTCTTTGCAACTGTTGACAAACTCTCTGTCCTTGGCAATGGAAATGTTGCTGCCTGCTTCCTTTAAATGACAGTCCAGGGAAGCTATCATTACCGGCAAACTGTCTGGCTTGTAGTCTGGACCATCCTTCTTTCTCACCTTGGCAAAAAGCTTTTCATCAAATACCTTGGCTTAGTAGCTTACAAAATCTGGACTGTATCCTTTTTCTTCAGCCCACGTGGTCCAAACAACAGGCCAGGTGCTTTTCTTTGTGTTCAAATTTTGTGCATTTTCCTTAAACTGTGGCAGTTCTTTCACATCACAATTGGGAAATCTATCCGCCATTGTTTTAAGATTAGAAACAATCATTTCTCAGTTACCATGGAAACTAGCGTAATTTTTACATGCAAGTATTTCAAATTTGGCTTAAATACTATTAGCCAATCACATTTTAGAAATTTCTCAGCCTATAGTATAATAAAAGTAATACATACATGTAGTTTACCAATAGTTCAGTTTAGGTGCTAATCACCGCTGGAGTTTACCAATATATTTTTAGTTTTTATAGCATATGTTGGAAGGTTTGCCACTCTCAACAAATTGGAGTTTTCCCTGTCCCAGATGAACCGCATTTTAACAAAGAAAGTTGGAACAGCCAAAAAAAACTCAGAGAACTACAGATAAGCTGTAACTAAATAAGACTGGAAAGTGCTACTTAAGTATTATTTGACCGTCTCTACGAAATGAAAACAGCTCACAGTTTTTCTCTCAGTATCAGTAATATAACAACATGTATCCAAGATATTTCAGTATTTCTTCCTTTGGCATGAAAAGGGCAAAATCGGTATTAAAAGTTGCTTAACTCATCAGTAAAAACACCTCCATGTTTTGTTTTCATTTTGGTGTGAACAAAAAACAGGTGTCAAGATAGCTCTATACTAGTAACATGCAGTGCTTGAATTGCCCCAAGATATACTTATTGTATTTTGGTCTTGAAAAGTGAAAACATTTTGCGAGAAAAAAGGGCGTATGGAAGCAAACAGAAGAAGTTGTTAAGTGGAAAAAACCATACTTTTTGTGATAACGTAATTGAACAATGTAAACAAACGAGTATTAGTTGACTGCTGGGAAGAGAATGAATTATTTTGTTGAATCACTAAAAATATTTACAAAGAGTTTGTAATTTCTCACAGCATGGATAAAACTCATGCTTAGTTTACGTTTAGTGCAGTGTGTGAATCAAGTCATTTGTGGGTGTATTATGTTTATTCTGAGAATTTGGATATGTGCTGTTGTACAAACAAAATCCTCAACGCTTGATGCCATAAACTCATTTATTGCGAACACTGTTTGTTTTGGAAAACCTGGATTTACTCACTATAGTGACTTGTAGATACTGATATTATCAAAAAATATCATTGCCCTTATGTCATAAATAGTCTTTTGACTGGTACATGTACCTTAATTCTAGAATACAATGCATTATCTAAACTTGTTACAAACTTACTCAGTATGTGATAACAGCGCCCGTCAAGATTTCGTCAGTGTTCTGTAAACTCTTGGTAGTGACCTAATTAATTACAGTCTTCGCTCGGCCATGGTGTGCTGGAATATTAGTGATACATGTTCAAAACTAGCGGTTCAGGGATAGAAGTTAGTGCACTATAGACTTTAGGCCACAGTAGAATGCTGCACCATGGACCTGAGTAGCTGATGAACAACATTTTAGATATCTGTTGATATATGCAGATATATGTAAGTAAGCTACAAAGCCAATGAAACAAGCGATACAGAAGGCGAACAGAAATAACATTAGTGATACATGTTCTTAACAAGCCGTTCAGGGATAGAAGGTTAGTGCACTATAGACTTAAAGGGCCCATATGTTCTTAATTTTTATTTTCTTATCTCATTCTATATATCATGCAATGAACTTTTGTGAAAGAAAAATTAGTTTTGGATAAAATGCAATCTTTTTTACAAGTTTTAAAAACATTCAAATTTGCCGCCATTTTGGTCCACCATTCGTACCAGTCTTCACTTCGTTTTGAATGAGTTGTGACGTGGATTAAGGAACATGTGACTTCAGGCTTGACTCATCACGCTTGTTTTACCTCTGTAAATTTAACTCAGTAGTTCATACAAAATACTGGAAAGGAGCATTTTGCATGAACTATGAAGCTAAATTTACAGAGGTAAAACAAGCGAGATAAGTCAAGCCTGAAGTTACACCTTCCTGAATCTATGTCTCTGAGCATGTCGATGCTGTGATCAGCGGCATGGGTGGACCGCAAGAAAATAGGATTTTCAGGTTTTTTAAAATTCATAAAAAAATCGCTTTTAATCCAGATCGAAAAATTTTTTTCCAGAAGTTCATTGTATGAAATATAGGATCAGTTGGGAAAATAAAAATTTTGATGATATGGGCACTTTAAAACCACAGTAGAATGTAGCACCATAAACTGAGCACCTAATGAACAAATATTTTAGATATCTGTTGATCTACGTAAGTAAGCTACTAAATGAATGAAAAAATCACTACAGAAGGTGAGCAGAAACACAATAAAAGGTTGCTGTTGTGCATTATTAGAGAACTTAAGCAATGGACGTTTTCGGGACAACGGCGACCAGACCGGCAGAGGGAAGTTGGGACCGACGTTACTGTCGCTTCCTGCCAGAATTAAATGCTTACGCAGTGAGTTCATTCAATGAATGACGGCAGGTTTTCGCAAATAGAAAGATGTCTTCTTTAAAAGCAATGAGAGAATTGACACTGCTGTGCTATGCTGAAAATTTACTCTCCGATAATGAATTTCTTGTTCTATGGGAAGACAATCGGTCAAAGAACCCAGATTTTCCTTGGGACAGGTATAGTCTGTTCGACCTCTAAAGCATGGTTGAAGCCGAATGTAAGGCAGAGTTTTGAGTAGACAAAAGAGACCTTCACACGCTCAGAGAAGTTCTGGAGATTCCACCTACTTTTAAGTGCCAGCAGAGGACTATATGCGATGGCATGGAAGGACTCTGTATGCTATTAAGATGCCTAGCTGACCCTGTCCCTACAGCGATATGATCGCACCTTTTGGAAGACCTGTTCCTGAATTTTGTATGATCACAAACCGAGTACACTCTGAATATTTCTGTTCAAGTCTTCAGACAGAGTTGATAGCAAAGCTTACTTACAGTTTTGAGTTTGTCAAGTTTGCCATCGATCTGTGTTTAACTCAAAGAGGAGTAACACGTGGTAGAGATTAGGACGAATTAGAGATAAAAAGAAAAGATATATTGACCTAAAATGTCACCTGTATACTAAAAATCAAATCACAGGTAATATTCCAAAAAAATTTCTTTTGTTAGAGGCTACAAATATGAGCAAAATGAAAAATTAACACTCACGTTTTCACCACAACGCCAAACATAGAACTTTCACGGTGTTGATGTCCCAGCGATGGCTGCAAGGCTGGCGTGATCATGCGCAGTATTGCATGAATCAAGACTTCACTTCCAGCCGAAGTCGCCGCGGCCCGAAAACGTCCATTGCTTAAGTTGTCTATTCATGTACTCTAGGACTTACCTCTTCATTCTTTTAAGCTGCCATCATGCCAAGCAGGCGCCAAGTGAAAACGAGAAGAAATAAATCTCACTCAATATCAGTAAACTTGATATATTTTGTTAATAACCTGCCAAGCCAACCAAAAAAGTATGCGAAGCCTAGCCTGTAAGCAACTCTACAAGCAGGCTCCCTCCTTGCTTGAAGGCTACACAAAGCCTAGATTTATTGAAAGGAGTGGTTGTTTACCACAGTTTTTTATTCATTTGAATTCATGGAAACTGTAACGCTAAAAAAATACCTTAAATTCCTGCTAGTGAGATTATTCGCCAATCTGTCAACATTGTTCAGTTTTGATGAGACCAACCTTTGTCTATCTTTTAAATAAAAGTTGTTTGATTGGTGCATTTTGTGGGCTTTATGTTTAACCTGATAGGCTGACTTCATCTGCAGAGCGTCTGCAAATTTGCTAACTTGTTGCAGATCATCATTGCAGATGCTCTGCAGACATTCTACAGATGATCTACAGATAATCAGTAGATCATCTGTAGATTGTCTGCAGATCTGCTACTGATGTGTCACCAGATCTGTTACAGACGAAAGACATAGCTGCTTGTTTCATACGTGAAGGCCATAAAGCTCTAGATAAGGGTGTTTTTAGCAGGTAATTTATTGTTCATAAATACACGCGTACATACATACAGACATTCATGCATGCATGCATGCATGCAGCTCTGATATGTTCTAGCTCAATAATGGAACACTTCAACTCCATGAAATTTCATCTTGTCATCCTGTAATAAAATCTGACAACTATCTCTTCTACTTGCCAGGAAAACAAGGGAAAAGGAAAGTATGAACATTGTACATGTTGTAAAATTTCAGTTTATGTATAAATTATAATAATAAGAGTTAATAAGAGTTCGGTACATAGCAGCCATGCATTCTCAAAATGTGACCTTCTATGCAAAAACATATACTAACAGTTTTCCATTTCCGAATGGTTTTCTGTTTCCAGACCATTCATAAGCTGTTCGAAAATAATTTGCATCCGTTCGAACAGCTTGGCTCAACCGTTCCAAAAAAATTAATTGCATCTGTTTGAACGACTTGGTAAGCAGTTAGCTAAAATCGTCAATCCGTTCAAATGGTTTGGTCAACCGTTTGTTAAATTTCTCAGTCTGTTCAAACAGTTTTGCCAACCGTTTGCTAAATTTCTCAGTCTGTTCAATCTTGGTCATCCGTTAGTAAACAAAAAGTTAGCAACCCTTTGGGTTATTCAGTCGTTCAATCAGTCACTAACCTACCTAACATTACCATTTTTGTTTTCTAAAGTCCAGGAAGCTGCTTTAAATCATTGATCTGTATTCAAAACTCACCTGAAAGCACACTGATTGTCTTGTTTTCGCCGCAGTTAAAGAAAGGAATGAAAGTGGCTATGCGCCACTTAACTTGGAAAATGGATCGTTGACAATTTTGATGTCACAACTTAAGGCTTTAATTCGAAGGTTAAGTTAGTGAGCTTCGGAAAAACTTCCACATTCAAAGTGGTATCGATGTGGAAGAGAAAATCCTGTTTCGTGTAGAGAGCCACATTTTCACGAGCGAAGAGTTTAAAAGCAAGGTTACAAATTCCCATGACTAAAGCCAATTTGTTTCACAGAATATTTGAAGGAATTCCTAGAACTTTGAAACGTCCAAGTTTGCGTTCACTATCCACATGCTGGTGAATGCGTGACAGCACTGTATGTAATAATATATTTTTTTGCAAAAATGTTATTTTACTGCATGAATCGGTACTGATTTACTTATAGTTGTTGAAAGATCAAAAAATATAACGTATGTGAAACTTATCCTAAGTTTAGTGGCTAAAATTTTGGACATTTGCGAATGTAAACATGAATTTGTTTACATGCGAGATTAAAGACACTCGTCATTTGCATGCTACGTAATTCTGTGTACATTTTGTCTGAAATAATTCTCAAGATTTCCCAAGAATTTGAAATTATGCTTTCCACTTAAACTGTTTACTTGCTACAAAACTTTTGCAGCTCAAAATGGGGGATTTGAGCGATTTGGTGGGTTTTGTGTTGACTCTTACTACACGTTATGAGAAGGACTCAAGGGTGGAATGCTCATTTTTGACTCCTCTAGTGCCAAGCAGACTTTTACCCAGAAATTTTGAATTGCCTTGCTTCCAGATCAAACAAGATAAACTGAAAGGTTGATGCTTCTTTTCGTGGCATTCAATCAACGATCCAATCAAAGATCCATTTAAAATCCAAGTGCTAACCGCCAAATAATTTTGAGAAATGCAGCTTTCGAAGCTCATCCGTAGTGCTGCTGTTTCTCCATGCTGATTGGATGATACTAACAAATGCATCCAATCAGGGTGAAGCAAACAGCTTCACTGTTGCTCCCGTTTTCATATTTACTTGACTGTGTCTTTAATAGAGCTTCATTTCTCATTTACAATCGAAGGTAATGTCGTGTAACGTTTGGACATTTCTGTCAGTGCTTTAATTCTTTATCCACTTCTAAACGTGGCATTTCCATTTTCTTTTTTTAAATACAGCAGAGATTTAGAACACCAATTACAGCTTCAGAATGCGAGAAGTTTGACAAAAGTTGGGTATCAGATGCCAGCCGCTGCAAATGGGCATGGGTTTTGAAAATCTTTGAGGAGTGGAAGAAGCAGAGAAATGAAGTGGTTTTGAAACAGGACTACAGTGGTGAGCTGGTAATTCAACAAGATATAGACGAGATGTCCGACGAGATGCTGGACTTTACATTGGCTCGTTTTGTTGCAGAAGTGAGAAAGGAAGATGGCCAAGAGTATCCTGGAAAGACTCTATATGAAATTTTGAGTAGCATTCAAATGTATTTGCGTGTGCAATGTAAGAGAAATATAACTTTGATTGACAAGAAAGGTTGTACATTTAGAAATCTGAATTCTGCTTTAAACTTTGTAAAGAAAGAAAGAGCATGGCAAGGTATAGGAGTAGACGTTAACTAGGCAAATTTGATAACACACGAACAAGAAAACTATTTGTGGGAGCATGGTTTTCTGGGTAGTAAAAATGCAGAATTGCTTCACGATACCTTGGTTTGGGTTTTAGGCGTTCAGTTTGCTCTGAGAGCTGGGCAAGAACACAGGAACTTAAAGTGTGACGAATTGGGGCGTGAATTTTTGCAGTATACCGAGGATATCAGTAAGACAAATAATGGGGGATTGAGCCATTTGCGTATCAAAAGGAAAGTTGTTCAGGCATATAAGAATTTGACAAATGTTGAGCGATGCCCGGTTGAGCTCTATAAAAAATACTTGTCTCATGTGCCAAATGAAGTCAGCGACAACAGATTTTATTTGCACGCTTTGCCAAAGCCAAATGGGGAAATATGGTACTACAAAAAGGCACAGGGAGAGAAACTTTAGGAAATGTGGTAAAGAAAATTATTAAAAAAGCGCAGTTCGATGGGCACGACACTAATCACTCTCTCAGGTGTTCTTGTGCTACAAGATTGTATGATGGTGGTGTTCCAGAACAACTTATCCAAGAAACCACTGGTCATCGGTCTTCCGATGGTGTCAGAGCATATAAATGTACCTCATCTGCACTCAAAAGGGAAGCAAGCTAAATTTTGCAGGATTCTGTTTCAAAAAAGGCTGTAATTGATGTAGAGAAAAAGGACGAAAATGGTGCTGAGGAAAATTATACTGCATGAGAGGTTAAAGTAGTAAGCCCAGAAAAATGTGATCAAGAGGGTACGAATCAGTCAGTAGTTGTTAGCACTAATTCCACTAGAATTGTCATTTCCTATAAATAAACTGATGAATATAATACTTCTTAATACAATAAATTGTTCTCCATACTATCAGTCTCCGTGATTGCATTTATTTTCAGTGTTTGAAAGTTTTCGTTGATTAAAGTGGCACTTCGAAACAAAAAATTAAGTTGTAATGAATGAAAGTTAAATGCAAACAGTACTGTTGACAATGTTGTAAGCTATTAGTTTTTGTGCACTTTATACATTAAATTTCCTAAAACAGGCTGCAATATTTTTAATAATTGTAGCCTGCACACTGCAATATTTTTAATATTGCAGCCTAACGGTGTGTTCTAACGCTCCAACAGTTTGCGTTATTAAATGTTCTGACGGTTTGTCCTGAAGTTCTAGTGACTGATCACTTCTAACAGATCATAAGTTGTGGATGATGTGAATGAAATCATATATTATGAACTGCGGAAATTGAATCAGAATGAATCGAATCGGTTCATTTTTAGACTTTTTTGCTGTCACGTATTATCTCTCACCGTTTAATAAACGTTTACATATTCTGACCATTCACTTTCCATTTCTGGTTGCGTTCTTCGCGACAGCGGCGTTTGTCTGTAACGAAACAAGCGAGAGACGGAGTCGTAAACGAGCAAAAAAGTAACACCAGACCGCCATCGATAAACAATTCACTGTGCAGCCGACAGTCAAGGGGTCTTTTGTTGTAGTCATGCAGGGATTGACTAACGAACGCATACGGCTAACACTCATCATAACCAGAGTTCTCTGTAAGCTCCGGCGACCAGTGAAATTTGCAGAAATTCGTCTAGTTCTCCTTGGCGTGCTGGCTACTCAAAGTAAACAACTTACGTATAATTTTTATTTGTAACAATGTAAGCCTGAGCGTCATAAAAGTAAGCACAAATACCATATGTCTTATTTTCTTGTCAACAAATGCATAGCGATCAAAAAATACAACTGTTATAGCTGCAAGAGAAAGATTTCTGAAATCACTTGGGTCGTCAGAATTGCCGCAAAAAACGTGAGATGGGCACCGAACCGTGACGGCAGCAGCCGCATGCAGCGCCGAAATATTTGACAGCCGGGGTCAAAGAAATAGAGATGAAATGGCTAAACTTCAGAATACACGGCCACTTATTAGCATCTCATTGGATAAGAATAGCAACTATTGTTATATTCCTCGTTCTTCAAAGCACACCGACACATGTAAATAGAGTGGACGGGTATTCTGAAGTTGCTCCGATGAAATTTTTTTTCAATTCAAAAGAAATTTTCTTCCAGCACACTGCGTCAAAAAAAAATTCATCTTCATTTGTAATAAACATAATGAACTGAAGCCAACAGTCATATCAAAGTAATTGATCTCCTTGAAAGTTAAAATAACTAGCGTTTTAAACAGAATATTTTGCCTTTTCAATCAATTTTGCACATCTTGTAGAACCAGATAAAGATTTTTGCTTGTCATGACGCCACAAATTCAGGCTCGATGGCACATTCTGAATAAAAACAATCACTCTATGAACAACTACGCTCGTGAATTACTCATCAGTAAATGGCGCCTCATGAACACTTTTGTAACGAAATTCAGCGTTTAAGATAGAGTATTTGGTCTCCAAGTATTTTGCCGTTTCAATCGACTTTGTGTGTCTTGTAGAACCCGAAAGAGACATCACATTGCCTGTCATGACGCCACAAATTCATGCTCGCGATCAGGGGCACATTCCAAATTAACTTCACTCTATGAACTATGCTCATGAATTACCCATCAATAACACTTTTGTGAAGAAATTCAGCGTTTAAGACAGTCTTTCGGGTTTCGTTTATTAGAAACTGTCTGCCAATCAAATGTCGCCCCTCAGTTTTCTGACGAGAAAAGATCATCAGACTAACGGATTCATGAAAACGGATACGGCTAACGCTCTAACGGGCAAGCATTGGGTGCTAACAGATTGACAAATGCTACTAACGGACATGACTAACGCTCTAACGGGCAAGGGTCACCTGCTAATGGATTGACAAATGCTACTAACGGTTTTATCCAATGATTCTAACAGATGACTAACGGATAGCTATCATTTTAGCCCGTTTAACGGAAGATCGTTAGTGTACGTTTTCCCGTGGGGGGTCACATTTCTGCAGGCCCATCCTCTTCCTCCCTTTTCAACCTGGACCTATTGTCGCTGAAGTAGGGCATTCTCTCCTTCTGCAACCAAAAAAGGTGCAGTCTCTTTTCCCTTTTTACATGGTGGCACCTCGTAATTTGTCAAAAATCGCTTTACCTTTACAATCACTTCAAGTGCAAGGTGATCCTGTGAGGTCACTGTTCGAGGCAATATGCAAAGTATCGCAACATTGGTACAGAGAACACTGGGGAAAACACTGACCATTAAGCGCAGAATCGGGAATCTAGCGATGTTTACGATCGACACCCAAGACAAAAGATGCCACAAGATGATAGGTTTATGTCTTCTTCATTATCATTGAACCTTGGATTCCTCAGTTTATCATTTTTCAGATATTATGGGGCAGATAACACCTATAAAAAAACCCCCTCATCTGAGGCAAAGAATATCTCTTTAATCCCAGCATTTAGTTCATCAGTACCCATTTATACACCTTGGAGAAAGGGGGAACTGTTAGACTTAAGTGCCCTGCCCAAGAACACAATGAAATATCCTTGGCCATGTCTTAAACCCAGAGCACTTGATCCAGAGACAACATTACAACTTCATGCCGCTTGAAATGTGTCTTTCTGAAATGGCTTACACCACTGGATGTTGTAGCTTGAAGGCTCAGTTTATTCCTTTGGGCATTGCTTTCGGTAGCATCCAAAAGTGTCTTGAATAACTTCGGTTTTATTTGGTTTGGAAAAGGTGAGATATTTTGGAAGGAGACCTCAAAGAGACTTCAAAAGACTGGAACAATGCTGCAATTAAGGGACCATGGGCGATCTGACTTGTGAACGTATCCTTTTGTTCATGACGTGTGAATGATTATGAAGTAATCCGAAATAACCACCGCAGACATTTTATAGATTTGGCTTCTTCGCAACGTATTTTCAAATTTTGTAATGACCTTTCACGCAAAAACGCACTTTATTGGCTTTCCGTTTTCACGGGTAACGTGAACGGATGAACGGCTAATTAAAATTTTTGGAACGGATGAGGTCAAACGGATAAATGGCTAACGAAAATTTTTGAATGGATGAGATCGAACTGATTAACGGCTTATTGAAATTTTCGAACGGATGAGGTTGAGCGGATGAACGACTAATGAATTTTTTCGAACGGATAAGGTCAAAAAGATGAACGGCTAATGACCTTTCACGCGAAAACGCACTTTATTGGCTTTCCGTTTTCACGGGTAACGTGAACGGATGAACGGCTAACAAAAATTTTCGAACGGATGAGATCGAACGGATGAACGGCTCATTAAAATTTTCAAACGGACGAGGTCGAACGGATGAACGGCTATTGAATTTTTTCGAACGGATGAGGTTGAACGGATGAACGGCAAATGAATTTTTTCGAACGGATAAGGTCGAAGGGATGAACGGCTAATGACCTTCACGCAAAAACGCGCTTTATTGGCTTTCCGTTTTCTAACGAAATTTCGTTTAGAAGCTGTTTGAAAACCGTTTGAAAGAAAAAAAAGTCCTCTGCTAGCTGAGCTAAACATACGGTAATCAAGAAAGCTTGAAAGTCGCCTACAGAAGCGAACTTCTTAAAGTCTATCCTGTGTACAATGCGGACAGAAAAAGCCATTTCAAACAAGCTCATTTCATGCCGCTACCACACCGCGGGTCTGGGACTCCAGGACACATGGTAATAATAATTTGTAAACAGTGACATTTCGCCATGTCACCGAAAAGAAAACAAAGCAAACCCAGTTTCTAATTCAGAACCAAGCGACGAAAATGTACTGTTGCTAAACTTTTGTGGTTTAAGGCCTTTATCTCTGTCTCAATCTTAAAGTTATTTTGAGACATTCTCGATTCACACGCGTGAATAAATTATTGACTCATTATGCTGTCTGCTCTGGCTTTTGTTTCGTTCTCTTTTGTAGCTGTCAGAGGTCATTTTTTCGCCTAAATCACCTCAGAGAAGTTCGAAAAAGATGTTCCCATTCAAAGTTTTGTCTCCCGAGCAATAATCCTGAATTTTTTTGGACCAAAACGGCGCTTTGTTTGGTTTTCGGTTGCTATGAGCGACTGCTCTTCCTAAGTGAACTCGGCTATTGAATGAAATACGAAAGATTAATTGATTTCTTCTGGTGTAGTTCGATTTTGCTGAAATTTTAAAGTGATGAAGCTGGATTGTTAAGGATGCGTTGTCAATGCGCGAGTGATATTCTACTTCAAAGGCAGAGTTTTGAAGATAGTTTGTGTAACGCGTGGGTTCGGTGTGACCTCGTAATCTGAGCTTTATGTTCACCTTGAAGAAAAACAATAGCCGGGAAAAGTCATATTCTTGACCTTTCAAACAAATATAAATTTTTATATGCTCCGCAATTAATTTTTAGTGAGAAAACATGATTTTTGAAGAGCGGTGTTTCTTAATTTTTTCGCGAGAAAAGTTTTGACTGGAATGAGATTTATTAAGCAAAGGTAAACAAAGAACAGAAACGTGACGACTGTTCGTGAAATGTAACAGCTTCCAAAAAAAATATTTTTTTTTTCGCGGGCCATTCGAACGGCCGATGAATTACTTTCTCGAACGGACAGCTTGAGCCGTTCGAGCGGCTGATGAATAAAAATTATTTCTCGAACGGATAGCTCGAGCCGTTCGAACGGCTGATGATTTATTTCGAACGGATAGCTCGAGCCATTCGAACGGCTGATGATTTATTTCGAACGGATAGCTCGAGCCGTTCGAACGGCTGATGAATTTTCTCGAACGGATAGCTCAAGCCGTTCGAACGGCTGATGATTTTTTTCGAACGGATAGCTTGAGCCGTTCAAACGGATGATGAATTTTTGTGAACGGATAGCTCGAGGCGTTCGAACGGCATGCCAGTCCGTTCGAACGGCTGATAAACGGCTTACGAACGGCTATCCGTTTAAGAACGGTTAACCGTTCGGAACGTTTTCGCGTGAGAGGTCACACTTGCACTTTCGATCTCAGCAGCAAAATCAGCAAGGGGAACTCCAGGCTCATTTAATTTCTGCTGCTTCAGTAAACGTTCTTGTTCCTGTTGTTCCGCTTGATGTTTTCGCCTTTCCTTTGACCTCTCCGCTCGAGTCTCTCGCGTTTGGGCTTGACTTTGCGTCGCCGTTTTGTCATGGCCTAAATTGAGAGTGGGAACCCAGTCAACATTAACGATCCCACAAAGGAGCTGCAGTTCCAGAATGGAAATGTTGGTTGCAAACTTTATCGCTGTTCAATATTTTATCCGTAAGATCAGCACGGCTTATTGCAGAGATCCACAGTCGCCGTCGCTCGATACTCAATTCCTCAACTTCTGGGCCTTGATTTGTAATAATAGTGGGAACTCGATACAATCGGACTCCCTTACCTCGACCAGTCTTTCTAGAACAGCCAACGTACACATAGGCATTTTGAGGCAGCGGAATTAGAGAAAATCGCGTTTAGGTTCACGAGTTGGTGACTACGTGGTCAACACACTGGCCGCCATATTGGTTTTGGAACCCCAACATGGCGGATGAAAATGGCAAGTTGTACCGGAAGTCACGTGAGTACAAGCCAAGAATAGAGGGTGGCTCTTAAAATGTAACAATGCTACTGCTTTGTGTGGACAATCACATTATGACTAAGAGTCATGAAACAAAAATTTAAACTGTCCACCATTACAATCTAAATTACAGCACGCAACCCATGAATTTATTATCCAATCAAAGCACTGAATTCACCATCTTATAGAGACTATGCTTTAAATGCCAGTGATTTTGCCCAAAATATAGTTAGAGTAGTATATTTTTTATGCAGACCAGAAACAGGAAATTTAAGTTGTATCAAGACTTCTTAAAATTGTGCAGTTCCAGAAAATATCCATACCCCCCCACAGAAGGTTTTTTCGTTTTAACCCCCCATCCACTCGGAATTTCCATTCCAGAGGGGTTTGTGAAGACCCCCCCTCCCCTCCGGAATTTCCGTTTTTTCTTTACCCTCATTTCAGAACTCCTCGGAAGTTCCAAGTCGTTTTAAATGTCGAAAAATTGACGGCTAACAGAGGTACAATCAATTATTTTTATTACTTTACTACGTTATTTAAGATTTATCCTTTTACTGATGTGGAAAAATCGTAACGTTTGATTTCTTACAGCAATATTAATTAATTTAAAACACGGCAAAAAACGTTTGTTGTTGCGTAGTTTAAATGCCCGATTTCCTCGAGTGCTTAAGACTCTCGATCATGTCACAAAAACAGCCGCTTTTTTAGACTGGCGTGCTGAACGCGAACATAAACTTTTGGGAAACGCAGTTGAAAACATTTAAAAAGGAATCGGATTAATTTGTCTCATCTATACTTTACCTTGCTTGTCTTCCATAATTTGTGCTAATTAACATGTGATATAAATATATTACTACCTTGATCTGACATTGTTGAGCTTTTACGAATGTTCAAGCGTCATGGCATCGTCCGCATGTAAAATTACTGGATGAGCAGCCGAGCCTTCAGAAGGTTGAGCGAGGAAAGGGAACTAGAGGTACATAAAGAGAAAAATCTGCGGCATAATAGTTGGAAAAGTCTTGATGAACAGCTCATTTTTCTAGTAATTACACAACCAAACTGTACTAGAATTTTGATGCTAACAATTTGCAAAAACCAGATAAAAAAAGACAAAAATTTATGTGGCACCACGGCTCGCTGCATGCGTAATATATCTTTTTTCTCGGCTTTTCGCTTACCCTTGTTAAAAATTGTGTAATAAATTGTGCTGTCTCAGCAAATGCACTTGTGTTTGTTTGTTACTTTTCGGGTGACCTCACGTAAACAAAAGTTGCGTATGCATGGGTATGAGAACGAGGCACTCGGCCAGGGATCTGGAGATCAATTTTTGCCGTCGGCCATTTTGTATCGGCTCGGTTTCGTGCACGAGAGGCCACATTCTTCTGGGGATAAATATGACAGGAAAATCGCAGCGAAAACACAAACATTAAAGAAATACACATTTAAGCTCAGGTGAATGGAGAAGTAATTTATTTATTTCAATTCCTTTTTCGATCGTTAAAACAATTTATGTAAGTATTATTTCGCTCGTTACGAACTGTTTGCCACCCTCCACCACCCTCTGGAAAAAAGGCTTAGACTTGAGCCCCCACCGCCCTCGGAAATTTTAGCCTCTGATTCCCGCCTCCCCTTCGGAATTTCCAACGACCTTCCGTGGGGGGGGGGGGGGGTATGGATATTTTCTGGAACTACACATTCTCTTTAACATTACCTTTCATACAATTATTTTTTTTTTGTACTTTTTTCTGATGAAGTACCAACTAGAAAGGCAATTTTATAGCTTGGTGACATACAGAGAAACCTAACTGATTATAGTTATCTGTATATAAAAAAGAATTGTTACTAATTTCAAATGATTGATAATGATTGGCTTAAAAGGTTTGTTGTGATGTTGTTGTTAATTTGTTGATAATTTTCAGTTACAATCAATCAATATCGACATTTCTCACCGGCAAAGTAATCTACTCTGTTTGGCGGTTGTCTCCTGGTGGGAGGTGGCTTCACGTCACGCAACTTGTTAGTCTCCTCCAGCTTCTTGAATAGCGCCAGCCTTTTGTTGGGATCTTCGTGAAATAAAACGGCAGATGTTACAAGAATGATAAAATGAAACAAGTTAACCCACTGACTCCTGCGCCGCCCGTAACCGCCAGTGACGAGCCTTGGCCATTCATCCACTTCTGACGTCATCACTTTTGACCAAAATTGGCATCATTTATACTCAACTTCTGCAGGAGGAAAAGATCTTTCCAATGATGCCTAGATCAGAGTGTTCGGCCTTATGGGGCCTGAAATCTATATGCACAAAATTGCTCAAAAAGATGAGTGAAAAACTCAGCAAAATTTCCTGCCACTACACCTAGCTGCTTCATGGTAAAAATTGGCCGCCTCGATGACTCTTTCTTAGAAGTTTTCTAACCGCGAGCAAGCCCAGTAAAAGGTCAATCACTACAGCAAAAAGAAAAGAAAAGGAAAAAAAGGGAAGGGTAAAAAACATTTTGATTTCTGCGCAAGCCCGAGCCAAAAGGTCGTAAAACGTGATTCTAGTGGCAAGGGGGGCTAGCTGTCGTGTTGCAAATGCACTTTCGACCAGACTAAAGCTAATTTGGCCGAGATCCAGCCTCAAAACCACCAAAATGTCCAAAAGACGTATTTTTGGCAAAAAGGTTCCAGGAGTCAATGGGTTAAATAAACAGGAGTTCAACTGCCCTAGTACAACTTACCTAGGAGTTTTTTCCTTCTCGCGGGATTATATTTCATCTTCTTTGCTCTTCTCATCATAAGTTCAGCAGTCTCAGAACTTCTAAACCCCCTTAAAAACAAGATATTTACATTGAGACCTTTGTTAGGTTTCTTATCATCTTATATTTTTGGCAGGAGCCTCTGAATCGCACGCTGAATTTATTCTACACGGCAAATTTCTGGTGAAAAAATGTCCAAAACTGATGAAGATGCAGCTCAAAAGAGATCTGCGTCAGAGTCTCGGATTGGCTATTACGGGCGCGCGAAATCTAGCACCCTAGCATCCAATC
>JAHPZR010017376.1:0-22500 GCA_019787425.1 Platygyra sinensis
ATTACATATGTAATTAACTTAGTCGTTTTATCATAATTCCAGCTGTCTTCATATTTCAAGCCTGGTTGAGATCTCTTCTGCCTCTGCAACAAAGTCTTCCTCCTCATCCTGAGCAGCACTCGGATCAGCCTGGTCTATGGCTAGTCGGCCACTTCTGTACATCACAGACAATCTGCTGAAGTACCGAGCAATTTGGCCAGCAGCAAGCCAGTCTTCTTTGTTGAACATTTTCCTGCCATTACCATCACGCAGAGTTTTCATCTTGCTGCACACATCCACGGCACTTTGCTTTCTCCCTGTCTCCTCTCCTTCCAGGATTGTTCTTTTTAGGTACGTCTTCACCTTCTCGGAAAAGCCAGTTGCTTTCCTTGATGTTTTCAGGCCCCATCCTTTAGTGACTTCACATGTGGGACTAGCATAGCCCATTTGGGAGCTCGACCCTGTTTCTTTGCGTATGTAACTTCCAGACACCTCCCTGCATGTCTCAGCCCATTTTCGTTTGATGCTGTCATATGTAGTTTCTCTCTCTAATATCACAAGGTGTTTACCAACGTCCATGTGTTGCTGCAGATTTTCAAAAGACTGGTACGTCTTTGTGCATCCCTCCTCGGGGCAAGCGAAATAAACTCTCGTAGCCTTGGCATTTGGAAGCTCTTCTTCAACAGATTGTGTGGTGCTAGGCTGGGGAAGTCGGTGCTCACCTCTCAAAGTCGTAGATCTAAAAGCACCAGCCTCCTCTCGTGGTACACTGAAGGGCTGCTCGACTCGTAGGTCTGTAGGTCCTTGAGGTGTTCCAAATCTATTCACCTGTGCAGGAGTAAAAAGTTTACCAGGGCCCACATCATAAGCCCTCCACACTCTTAGACTTCCAGACTTAAAACTAAAATTATTCAGAGACTGGATCCCAGACATTGTGTGCTTCTTCCTGGTCTGGCTTGACTCTTGAACCTTAACAACTGCTGCCTGGCACCCTTTAACCCCACCATAGGAATCGATTGCAGCCTTCATATCACTGGCACTTTTAATGTCATGACCCTCATTTATGTAACGCCTCATATGGCTCTTTACTGTGGCAATTCATCGGTCACAAACGTCCTTTCCAGCCTGTGGATCGCTAAAATCATATCTGACAATCCTAATGCCGGCGCGCTCTCCAAGGCTGGGAAGAGAGAGGATTAGATAAGCACAATGGTAACATCCGGCATTATCGCTGCGCAAAAATGCCTCTTGAATGTTTGGGTATGCTGCTTTCAGTGTTGTCAGAGTGTGTTCTATGATTGAAGCGACTGCGAACCAGTTTTGAACGCAATCCTCAAACAAATGGATGTAGGTTCTGGCCTGGAACAGAAGCACAATAACACAGGTTTAAAATAAGTAGAAACAATAATGATATGTGTACAGTATAGTTTGACATTTTTCCCTTTTGTTAATCCGGTTCTGATAACTAGGATGTTGTCCTACCTAGAGGACTACTCTGTTAGATTGACGGAGGTTCTCATCGTTCATTTTCATGTACTGTCGATCGCTACCGCTAAAATGACAGGGTTAGAGTTATCGCGAAAACTTGTAAGGTAAGAAGCGAAAAATTCAGTACCTATTTTCTACTCAATTATTTGAAATTTTAATTTCGGTAGGCATTTTTGTGGAATGTCTAAGTCAGTTAATGTGCCTTTATGGAATTGGTACTCTGTAGGGGTGGAAATGTGTTTGAGCCACGCCCACAAAACAGGATTAGGGCACCGTTTCTAAAGCGTCTTTTGCTACATGCGTTTTCTAAATTATAACAAAACTCTACTTTGAAGTAATTACCTCAATGTCGTTACATTTGCTCCTTGTCACTGCAACTGTCACGTGCCACGATTTGCCCTTTTTGCCAAACCAGTCACCCTGGGTTTCTCGAAAGCTTGCTGGCAAAAATTTCATGGCCCAGTCCATTATTAGGAGAACCTGTCGGGTTGACAGCTTGTCAATGACGTCTCTCTTCGAAGAATCCTGGTGAGCCGCTCTAAGGATGTGAGCCTTCCATTCTTCAAGTTTAGGGAGAACTGTGTCTACATCGTGTATGATTTCTTCTTTAAGATCACTACCGCTTGAAAACAAAAGAACACAAAAAACACATCTTACCAAAGAGTACAATGCTAATAAAAACAGGAACGAAAATTACAACAAACCGACAATTCCTCACCTATGGATGACAGCAGGAGACGATAACGACATTTGTAGGTCCACAACAGCATTTCGGTAATTATCACATCTGTCACAGACTATGTTGTGCTCATGATTGCAGTGCCCTTGGAAATCCGGGTCATCGGTGCTCAGCGCATACACACTACAGTGATCAGCGCATGGATCAGCTCTAGACACGTGGATTTTATAGTCTGTGTTAAGGTTGGCTTTTGTCGACTTTAGACGGGACCTGATGTCTGTGGTTGTTCGCTCACATAAACCTGAAAAATGAGACAGACAAACATGATGTGTTCTTGATTTACCGACTCTATCTATTTTTCAAACATGCACATGGGCTCTAAGAAACATTTTTAACAGTGAAAAATACATACCCAATGTACAAAGTTTATTAGTTGCCTCATCCAGAGCAGTAAGCGCGTTTACTCCATCGGTTTGTGTGCTGTCCAATCTGGCTAATGATTTCTTCTGGGATGCAGCGCATATCTAGGGGAAAACAATTATTGAGAAATTATTGAAAAATAGTTATCGATAGTTTGTTCAAACAAGTATCCGTCCAGTTAGTAGACTGATAAGATTTTGGCGAGCCAATAACCTGTCCACGTAACTTACAAATGAACTATTTATATTGAATCCTTTTGTTACACACAGAATCAAAGATGTACACATGTTCAGGGGGTAAAACTAGACATATTCGTCCTCGTTACCTTGAGGATGTTCAACAGGGTTGACCTTCCCATGGGTTCGAATCCAGACTCAGAGCAGTATGACTGGTACAAATGAGTAAGACGGGATGCCACAACCATCCTCACCACATTTGGAATTTCTCTTGTCTCACCATCTGACAGTCTTAGGGTCTTCGTCCCGTAGGCTACGTCCTGGAGAAAGGAGGGGCTTGAAATAAAAACAAGAAAGTGATCCACCTTAACTGGATCAAGCCTGCATCGCTGCAAAACAGGAGGTGCAATAATGCAGCCTGGGCTGGTACGGAAAGCATGTTTTCTGGCCTCGTCTATTCTCCACTTGGTCAAACCTGGAATAAAGCTCAGTAACTCTGTCTTAGAATAATCAGCCACAAAGACAGAGAGAATTTGCTGTCTGGTATACCAATTTGTAGCTTCATTGTATAAGGTGACGAGCCTGGAGAGCAATGTTTTCTCAGGGAGGTTAACTTCTGAGTTGGTGGAATGGCTGTACGCGTCTAGCACTTGCTGCAGAAGCCATTTAGACTCGCCTCAACAACTTGCATTCCTTTTCGTTTGTAATAGCGTCTAGTGGATGACGAGACACCTTCCGCGTTTGTGTTTAGCTGAGATCGTACTGGGCTAACCCTGCCATCAGCTTGTATTAGAAAATTGTTGAGAGAATGAAGTTTCATTTGTACCTGTGGCATTGCCTGCCATTCCATCGATGTTTCGATGGCTGTTAAGGATTCTTGTGAGCCAGAAGAAAGAACGTCTGAGCCATCATCAATTCGCAGGGCTCCACCTTTATGCAAGGGCAACCCCTCACAGGATTTGGCTTCTAGCTGAAATTAAAAAAATAGCAATACAGAACGTTAGCGGTCAGACTACTCAATAATGACTGTCTTAAGCACCCCTCCGAAAATGATTCTTCATGGATAAGCTAATAAGCACTGACTCTTCTGTAATGTTAGGAACCTCAGCGGAAGCCTAATTAATTGCTTTTCTGGGAAACCTTCTTAGGGTTAGGGTTAGGTTAGATTATGAATCTAAAATTGGCGACGGATCTTTCCTTATTTTATGAATGACCACCTTACGTTAGGAACACTAAACTTCGGTTGTAGAATATCTTCATAGCTACCAGAGATTATATTTGTTTTCAGGTTTTCTCGTAACGATTCCTGGGTTTAGTGTCCAGGCCCCAGCTCGCGCCCTCAAACTCACCAAAATTGGCTTAGGAGTTTCGTTTTCTTTGGAAATTTCTGGCACCCAGACTTCTTAAACTCCAGCTGGACTCCAAGAACGGAATGTCAGTGCTAGTTTTTGTATTACCTTAATAACTTGTAGGTAAATAATCAATAACTCAGGCAGTGCAGTGTTCGATGGCATTGCAACTGGCAAGCTTCGGGTAACTGTTCATTGCGAAAATGGCCAAATTTTCTCCCCCAAAATGCCGCTTGTCACCCAGCTTTTGGCTGTTATGAGGCTAAATAGGCCTTAGTTTTGCTGAGAAAGCTATTTTTTACCAAAGGATAGATTTTCCCAAGATCTGTTACGAAAGTGTGCAACATTTTAATTTGGCGTGGGCATAAGCCAAAATTTGGACGTTTTTTTTTTTTGCCATTGCCGTTTCAAATTTTTTTCTTGTCTCTCTCCTTTCCTTTTCCTCGGTTTTTAACTGTCGCTACCTTTTGCGTTTCATACTCTTTCTGACAGCTGCAAAAATTTGGGTGTTTATTATGGGTAACGCCTGGATTTTGGACTTTGATCAATTGTAGTTATAATGGGCCATTTTACCATCATATTTGCACCAAAACTGATAACTTTGCTTTTCCAGTTTGCTACATCATATCAGGATGCCGTCGATATCCAAAACAGCCTGTAATGCAGATATATCTATTGTAGCTCTACTATCTGTTTAAAAGAATATCTTGTAACATTTAAATTGATGATGTCACAAGCGTTACAAAGAGCACGACCACTCAGGACGTGTACTCTGCATTCAGTGTTGGGTTGGTTATGTTCACCATATTCACAGCTGGAGTCCGGCTCTCTTTTGGATTGTGTTTTTAAGATCTTATGGACAAAACAGCAATATGAAACATACCTCCAGTTGACTTCCAGAATCGCTCGATGCGTGTGGTTGTGAAGGGAGGAATTCGGGTATAGGTTCTGGGGCTCTAGCTAACTCTTTAGATTGCGTTACAGCTGGCTCTTCAGATTGCGCTGTAGCTGGCTCTTCAGATTGCGCTGTAGCTGGCTTGTCACATTGCACTGTGAAGGAATCTTCACCTGAGTTCACGACACCTACAGCGGCATGGTGATCACTTCTACAAAGTTTGCAAATTCCTGTAAACAGTCACGCATTAAGTAAATACCACATACGCAAATTTTGGAAAATGCATGGTGATTATCTCATTTCCTTGAATATCCTTCCCTTCACATAACGTTCACCTCACCACAATCGAAAATATGGCAGTTGCTTATGACAACTTGGTCTTCACATTTTAATAATGTATTTGGGTTGCGCTTTGACGGTTCCCCTGGTCCTTGTCAATAATCTTGTTCGTTGACCTCTTTCTGGTTTTAGATAGCCCCCTGATATAGGGATATTGAGAAATAATTGCATCCCTTGAATAATAGACCCTTTAGGGCCAAACATATATCACCCAGGGCAACCAACACTGTACATCTGTTCATTTCCATAATTTAGGGGCGTCGTAACAAGGTCTGCAAGTTGCAGACTACTCCCGATCCAGATAAAAACTGTCTTATCCTAGATTTCGGCTTTGATCCATGATCGAATCGGTGTGATTCCTGATCTCAGAGTGCCATAGAGCAACACCTGGATAGCAATCTTCTGTGGACCAGTTAAGGGGGTTTCAGCCAGACATGGTTACCATTTTAAGATCTGAATGATGATTTATAAAAAAGGAACGGTTTGAGTTTCGGGCATAGCTTCCTATGCTTCCTATAAATATTAGAAGTTCATTATTTTTACCATCTTTTAAGAAAGCACTTAAGACGTATCTTTTTAGAGAAGCTTTTTCTTAAATATTTTAATTCTTACACGATGTATACAATAATTATTCTTCTTTAGATATCAAGGCCATTTTTACTTTTTTTATGTCATTCATATAATTCTAGTTAGTTATTAGTTAATTAGTTATTATTAGCTAGTTGTTATATTTATACTTGTAATTGATTTTATATCTATATCACCTTTATTGTAAAGCGCCGCTGGATCTTTGAGAAGCGTTGCGCTATATAAGCGATGTATTATTATTATTATTATCTGCATTCACTTTACTGCACTTTATATTATATAAATCGGATTACTTGCATTTGCGTGACAATTGAACTAGTCATGCGATAAAGCTTACAGCACGTGCAGGAGGATTTCCCTATTTATACATCTCTATTTATAGATGTTCATCACATCGGAAAGTTAAGCATGGCTTCGCTTTTTTGTTCGTTTGTAACGTTTTCAAAAGAAAAATGTAATATATCTCCACATTACCCGAAGGTCACAGAATATTTTCCCTTGACCTCTTGTAAAAAAGACATCCGGTCACATCTGAGGACAGTCAAAGTTTCACAGACTAGTATTCTTTCAGAAAAGGATTTGATTCTTGCTCACACTGGTCAGTTTAATGAAGATGGTACTAACATGACAATATGTCTGAGACACCGGGCTGAACATGGCATGTTTTGGCGACCGAGTAGA
Source organism: Platygyra sinensis (assembly GCA_019787425.1). Taxonomy (NCBI): domain Eukaryota; kingdom Metazoa; phylum Cnidaria; class Anthozoa; order Scleractinia; family Merulinidae; genus Platygyra; species Platygyra sinensis. Next base: position 6,595 of record JAHPZR010017376.1, read on the forward strand.
AAATGTGCCCACCCTCTTCATGGAAATTGCCAGGGCAAGCCAGAGAGGGGAGCGACATTGGAAATGAGCAAAGAAATCATGTTAAAGTGGAACACACTCATTCCAGTCGGAGCAGGTAAGAGAGGAATATATAGTTGTCTACCGCATTTTAAAATTCTTAACGCCCCCTTGGTTCAATCACAAAGTCAGGATTGTAGTGAGGAGGGGGTTGGGGTAGGAAATAAACAACAGAGTTTTACAGGGGAGGTTACCATTTTAAGGTCTGGATGTTGTTTCATAAAAAGGAATGGATTGAACTTCTGGCGTAGCCTCGTATGCAGACATTCTTTGGTCTCGTCAAGAAAACTTTCTCCCCCAACAATGTGGGAAAGGAAGATTGTGTGGCAAGCCCAAACAATATCTGCATAATAATAATAATAATAATAATAATAATAATAATAATAATAATTCACTTACTTATAATGCGCAAGTATCAATGTACATTTTCACCTGCGCGGAACTAGATTCATTAAAAAAAAAACCAATTACAAGTATAAATATAACAACTAGCTAATAATAACTAATTAACTAATAACTAACTAGAATTATATGAATGACATAAAAAAAGTAAAAATGGCCTTGATATCTAAAGAAGAATAATTATTGTATACATCGTGTAAGAATTAAAATATTTAAGAAAAAGCTTCTCTAAAAAGATACGTCTTAAGTGCTTTCTTAAAAGATGGTAAAAATAATGAACTTCTAATATTTATAGGAAGCATAGGAAGCTATGCCCGAAACTCAAACCGTTCCTTTTTTATAAATCATCATTCAGATCTTAAAATGGTAACCATGTCTGGCTGAAACCCCCTTAACTGGTCCACAGAAGATTGCTATCCAGGTGTTGCTCTATGGCACTCTGAGATCAGGAATCACACCGATTCGATCATGGATCAAAGCCGAAATCTAGGATAAGACAGTTTTTATCTGGATCGGGAGTAGTCTGCAACTTGCAGACCTTGTTACGACGCCCCTAAATTATGGAAATGAACAGATGTACAGTGTTGGTTGCCCTGGGTGATATATGTTTGGCCCTAAAGGGTCTATTATTCAAGGGATGCAATTATTTCTCAATATCCCTATATCAGGGGGCTATCTAAAACCAGAAAGAGGTCAACGAACAAGATTATTGACAAGGACCAGGGGAACCGTCAAAGCGCAACCCAAATACATTATTAAAATGTGAAGACCAAGTTGTCATAAGCAACTGCCATATTTTCGATTGTGGTGAGGTGAACGTTATGTGAAGGGAAGGATATTCAAGGAAATGAGATAATCACCATGCATTTTCCAAAATTTGCGTATGTGGTATTTACTTAATGCGTGACTGTTTACAGGAATTTGCAAACTTTGTAGAAGTGATCACCATGCCGCTGTAGGTGTCGTGAACTCAGGTGAAGATTCCTTCACAGTGCAATGTGACAAGCCAGCTACAGCGCAATCTGAAGAGCCAGCTACAGCGCAATCTGAAGAGCCAGCTGTAACGCAATCTAAAGAGTTAGCTAGAGCCCCAGAACCTATACCCGAATTCCTCCCTTCACAACCACACGCATCGAGCGATTCTGGAAGTCAACTGGAGGTATGTTTCATATTGCTGTTTTGTCCATAAGATCTTAAAAACACAATCCAAAAGAGAGCCGGACTCCAGCTGTGAATATGGTGAACATAACCAACCCAACACTGAATGCAGAGTACACGTCCTGAGTGGTCGTGCTCTTTGTAACGCTTGTGACATCATCAATTTAAATGTTACAAGATATTCTTTTAAACAGATAGTAGAGCTACAATAGATATATCTGCATTACAGGCTGTTTTGGATATCGACGGCATCCTGATATGATGTAGCAAACTGGAAAAGCAAAGTTATCAGTTTTGGTGCAAATATGATGGTAAAATGGCCCATTATAACTACAATTGATCAAAGTCCAAAATCCAGGCGTTACCCATAATAAACACCCAAATTTTTGCAGCTGTCAGAAAGAGTATGAAACGCAAAAGGTAGCGACAGTTAAAAACCGAGGAAAAGGAAAGGAGAGAGACAAGAAAAAAATTTGAAACGGCAATGGCAAAAAAAAAAAACGTCCAAATTTTGGCTTATGCCCACGCCAAATTAAAATGTTGCACACTTTCGTAACAGATCTTGGGAAAATCTATCCTTTGGTAAAAAATAGCTTTCTCAGCAAAACTAAGGCCTATTTAGCCTCATAACAGCCAAAAGCTGGGTGACAAGCGGCATTTTGGGGGAGAAAATTTGGCCATTTTCGCAATGAACAGTTACCCGAAGCTTGCCAGTTGCAATGCCATCGAACACTGCACTGCCTGAGTTATTGATTATTTACCTACAAGTTATTAAGGTAATACAAAAACTAGCACTGACATTCCGTTCTTGGAGTCCAGCTGGAGTTTAAGAAGTCTGGGTGCCAGAAATTTCCAAAGAAAACGAAACTCCTAAGCCAATTTTGGTGAGTTTGAGGGCGCGAGCTGGGGCCTGGACACTAAACCCAGGAATCGTTACGAGAAAACCTGAAAACAAATATAATCTCTGGTAGCTATGAAGATATTCTACAACCGAAGTTTAGTGTTCCTAACGTAAGGTGGTCATTCATAAAATAAGGAAAGATCCGTCGCCAATTTTAGATTCATAATCTAACCTAACCCTAACCCTAAGAAGGTTTCCCAGAAAAGCAATTAATTAGGCTTCCGCTGAGGTTCCTAACATTACAGAAGAGTCAGTGCTTATTAGCTTATCCATGAAGAATCATTTTCGGAGGGGTGCTTAAGACAGTCATTATTGAGTAGTCTGACCGCTAACGTTCTGTATTGCTATTTTTTTTAATTTCAGCTAGAAGCCAAATCCTGTGAGGGGTTGCCCTTGCATAAAGGTGGAGCCCTGCGAATTGATGATGGCTCAGACGTTCTTTCTTCTGGCTCACAAGAATCCTTAACAGCCATCGAAACATCGATGGAATGGCAGGCAATGCCACAGGTACAAATGAAACTTCATTCTCTCAACAATTTTCTAATACAAGCTGATGGCAGGGTTAGCCCAGTACGATCTCAGCTAAACACAAACGCGGAAGGTGTCTCGTCATCCACTAGACGCTATTACAAACGAAAAGGAATGCAAGTTGTTGAGGCGAGTCTAAATGGCTTCTGCAGCAAGTGCTAGACGCGTACAGCCATTCCACCAACTCAGAAGTTAACCTCCCTGAGAAAACATTGCTCTCCAGGCTCGTCACCTTATACAATGAAGCTACAAATTGGTATACCAGACAGCAAATTCTCTCTGTCTTTGTGGCTGATTATTCTAAGACAGAGTTACTGAGCTTTATTCCAGGTTTGACCAAGTGGAGAATAGACGAGGCCAGAAAACATGCTTTCCGTACCAGCCCAGGCTGCATTATTGCACCTCCTGTTTTGCAGCGATGCAGGCTTGATCCAGTTAAGGTGGATCACTTTCTTGTTTTTATTTCAAGCCCCTCCTTTCTCCAGGACGTAGCCTACGGGACGAAGACCCTAAGACTGTCAGATGGTGAGACAAGAGAAATTCCAAATGTGGTGAGGATGGTTGTGGCATCCTGTCTTACTCATTTGTACCAGTCATACTGCTCTGAGTCTGGATTCGAACCCATGGGAAGGTCAACCCTGTTGAACATCCTCAAGGTAACGAGGACGAATATGTCTAGTTTTACCCCCTGAACATGTGTACATCTTTGATTCTGTGTGTAACAAAAGGATTCAATATAAATAGTTCATTTGTAAGTTACGTGGACAGGTTATTGGCTCGCCAAAATCTTATCAGTCTACTAACTGGACGGATACTTGTTTGAACAAACTATCGATAACTATTTTTCAATAATTTCTCAATAATTGTTTTCCCCTAGATATGCGCTGCATCCCAGAAGAAATCATTAGCCAGATTGGACAGCACACAAACCGATGGAGTAAACGCGCTTACTGCTCTGGATGAGGCAACTAATAAACTTTGTACATTGGGTATGTATTTTTCACTGTTAAAAATGTTTCTTAGAGCCCATGTGCATGTTTGAAAAATAGATAGAGTCGGTAAATCAAGAACACATCATGTTTGTCTGTCTCATTTTTCAGGTTTATGTGAGCGAACAACCACAGACATCAGGTCCCGTCTAAAGTCGACAAAAGCCAACCTTAACACAGACTATAAAATCCACGTGTCTAGAGCTGATCCATGCGCTGATCACTGTAGTGTGTATGCGCTGAGCACCGATGACCCGGATTTCCAAGGGCACTGCAATCATGAGCACAACATAGTCTGTGACAGATGTGATAATTACCGAAATGCTGTTGTGGACCTACAAATGTCGTTATCGTCTCCTGCTGTCATCCATAGGTGAGGAATTGTCGGTTTGTTGTAATTTTCGTTCCTGTTTTTATTAGCATTGTACTCTTTGGTAAGATGTGTTTTTTGTGTTCTTTTGTTTTCAAGCGGTAGTGATCTTAAAGAAGAAATCATACACGATGTAGACACAGTTCTCCCTAAACTTGAAGAATGGAAGGCTCACATCCTTAGAGCGGCTCACCAGGATTCTTCGAAGAGAGACGTCATTGACAAGCTGTCAACCCGACAGGTTCTCCTAATAATGGACTGGGCCATGAAATTTTTGCCAGCAAGCTTTCGAGAAACCCAGGGTGACTGGTTTGGCAAAAAGGGCAAATCGTGGCACGTGACAGTTGCAGTGACAAGGAGCAAATGTAACGACATTGAGGTAATTACTTCAAAGTAGAGTTTTGTTATAATTTAGAAAACGCATGTAGCAAAAGACGCTTTAGAAACGGTGCCCTAATCCTGTTTTGTGGGCGTGGCTCAAACACATTTCCACCCCTACAGAGTACCAATTCCATAAAGGCACATTAACTGACTTAGACATTCCACAAAAATGCCTACCGAAATTAAAATTTCAAATAATTGAGTAGAAAATAGGTACTGAATTTTTCGCTTCTTACCTTACAAGTTTTCGCGATAACTCTAACCCTGTCATTTTAGCGGTAGCGATCGACAGTACATGAAAATGAACGATGAGAACCTCCGTCAATCTAACAGAGTAGTCCTCTAGGTAGGACAACATCCTAGTTATCAGAACCGGATTAACAAAAGGGATATATGTCAAACTATACTGTACACATATCATTATTGTTTCTACTTATTTTAAACCTGTGTTATTGTGCTTCTGTTCCAGGCCAGAACCTACATCCATTTGTTTGAGGATTGCGTTCAAAACTGGTTCGCAGTCGCTTCAATCATAGAACACACTCTGACAACACTGAAAGCAGCATACCCAAACATTCAAGAGGCATTTTTGCGCAGCGATAATGCCGGATGTTACCATTGTGCTTATCTAATCCTCTCTCTTCCCAGCCTTGGAGAGCGCGCCGGCATTAGGATTGTCAGATATGATTTTAGCGATCCACAGGCTGGAAAGGACGTTTGTGACCGATGAATTGCCACAGTAAAGAGCCATATGAGGCGTTACATAAATGAGGGTCATGACATTAAAAGTGCCAGTGATATGAAGGCTGCAATCGATTCCTATGGTGGGGTTAAAGGGTGCCAGGCAGCAGTTGTTAAGGTTCAAGAGTCAAGCCAGACCAGGAAGAAGCACACAATGTCTGGGATCCAGTCTCTGAATAATTTTAGTTTTAAGTCTGGAAGTCTAAGAGTGTGGAGGGCTTATGATGTGGGCCCTGGTAAACTTTTTACTCCTGCACAGGTGAATAGATTTGGAACACCTCAAGGACCTACAGACCTACGAGTCGAGCAGCCCTTCAGTGTACCACGAGAGGAGGCTGGTGCTTTTAGATCTACGACTTTGAGAGGTGAGCACCGACTTCCCCAGCCTAGCACCACACAATCTGTTGAAGAAGAGCTTCCAAATGCCAAGGCTACGAGAGTTTATTTCGCTTGCCCCGAGGAGGGATGCACAAAGACGTACCAGTCTTTTGAAAATCTGCAGCAACACATGGACGTTGGTAAACACCTTGTGATATTAGAGAGAGAAACTACATATGACAGCATCAAACGAAAATGGGCTGAGACATGCAGGGAGGTGTCTGGAAGTTACATACGCAAAGAAACAGGGTCGAGCTCCCAAATGGGCTATGCTAGTCCCACATGTGAAGTCACTAAAGGATGGGGCCTGAAAACATCAAGGAAAGCAACTGGCTTTTCCGAGAAGGTGAAGACGTACCTAAAAAGAACAATCCTGGAAGGAGAGGAGACAGGGAGAAAGCAAAGTGCCGTGGATGTGTGCAGCAAGATGAAAACTCTGCGTGATGGTAATGGCAGGAAAATGTTCAACAAAGAAGACTGGCTTGCTGCTGGCCAAATTGCTCGGTACTTCAGCAGATTGTCTGTGATGTACAGAAGTGGCCGACTAGCCATAGACCAGGCTGATCCGAGTGCTGCTCAGGATGAGGAGGAAGACTTTGTTGCAGAGGCAGAAGAGATCTCAACCAGGCTTGAAATATGAAGACAGCTGGAATTATGATAAAACGACTAAGTTAATTACATATGTAATACTGCCTTTACTAAGTTACTTACCGTCCTTCCAGTAGAATCAGGAGTAGGAAGTCTTGTGAACAGACTTGAAAAGCAGATTATTTCTTCACGGCACTGTAGGGTTAGTTATGAATGCGCGTGAAAGCTCGTCAAACAGTCTGCGATAGCCCAGACCAACGCGAGCTTCTAGAGTGTCTAGAAAGATTCAAAATGTTCGAGCAGACATGCGGCCATGTGTGCTTGCACGGTTGAAGGGAACCTAAGCTAAATCGTCTTTTGGCTCAACTGGTTGCAATGGTTTTCATGCATCTTACTCGCTGGCAAAATCATTTAGAATGTTTTGTGCTATAAGATAAGATCTTTACTGTTGCTAATTCGGAATAGGAACGTTCACAAGAAAAGGGTATTTTCATAATAGCTGAAAAAGAATGCAGTTTCATAGTAGCTCAAGTATGCCCGCACGTTTAAGACGAGAAAGGTGCATCATCCTCACGCAAAATAATGATGAGTTTGTTCATCGGGGAGCTCCATCGATCTGAGCAGATGTTCCAACCAGAGGAGATACCTGAGTAGGTAAATAGGATAATAGGGTAGACGTTAAATTAATCAAAGGGCTCTTTTTATGTACCTGTGATACATGAAAATTTGTCTCCGCTTAGTCGAGTTGATAAAAACTGCTGACCAGCTCCATGGGCTCATGCAATCACGGTGGACTCTATCTATATTGTTAAACAAGATTAACATCTTTGCTTAATGCGGGAAAATCAGTAATTTAAGGTTTTTTGAACTCAAAATGGAATAGAGTTTGTATACCGAGAGTGTGAAGTAAGTGACATTAAGTCACTGCAAGGTAAAGTGCTTGAACGACTTGAGATGGTTGAGCAGAGTTTACAGAGCAATCTAAACAACAAGATATGCCCAGTAAAACTCGCATCCAACACCTCAATGCTTTAGAATCGAAATATCATGGCAGTTCATTCCCATATTTTGATCATACGAATAGAATTCAGGTGTTATGCACTGTTATTTTAAAGATTATTGCGAGGAACTTTGCGTCCAGTTACCTTCAATGGCCACAAATAATATTCAAAGGCACTGTTAATGTCATTAACGTCAGAAAAACGTTAATAAATTGATTCTGTAACATCTAACTTCCTTAGATTTCTTCCTTTTCTCTTTGTTAAAACTGGTCTTTTGTCACGTTGATTGACCAACCTTTGTCACCAAAAAATAACAGATGCCAAAAATTTTATTCGTGATTTCATCATGCCAAGAGTGGTTCTTAACCTTGGTGAAATTAGTTTTCAAAATGAAAGTTGAGTCTGAAATTTCGCTAATTTGCCTCATTGCTAAATCGTGCGTGACATAGGTATGCAATGACAATTCTTGATTGACACCTGTCGCTTCAAATCACTTGAAACTCATGGTGTACACTAAGATAGGTCTAATCTGTTTTTGTGTGTGAAATGGCAATAAAATTTATTGTATTCTGTACCCAGGAGCGGAGTCTAAATTTGATGCTTATTTTGAGGGAATTTTTGAGATCTGAGGCAAAAAACCAGGGGGTGGTCTAACTCTCAAGGGAAAAATCGCAGAGCCGGCCCACTTTGTCTTTTAGAGTTGTTTGGTAGTCCCTTCAATCTGGCAAAGTTTCATCCAAATTGGAGAGATGGCATGTATCACCTCTGCCTGGTCCTCTGGCAAACTCGGTCTTAACACTTCTAGAAACTGTTTAAACGCTTTTGGAAACCGTTTTAACAGATGCTAAATGGATAGAAAGCACTTTCAAGCCGTTAAACGGATATCCGTTAGTGTACGTTTTCCCAAATCAGGTCACATATCTTGTTCTTTCAGGACAAAGCATCTGCACTGATGAGAGTTACCAGTTGACAGATTCTTTTAGGTAGAACAAACGGTTGATTTACAAGCCTTAACATATAGGCAGTGAAAAGTGTTTTGACATGCTTATTTGTGGAAAATTGTTTAGACCGCCCGAGACAGAAAGTGAATCAAGGTAAAATGTTCAATTTACCTTGTGATCAGGCATTGTTTCGGTCGGTAACCAAGGTGGAGATGACCAATATATCGACTTGCACGCGCATAGTTTCTCGCCCCCAGTGGTGTCCAGATTGCATCAATGTCTTTCGATAACATTTGTTTTCATGGTAAAACAGTAAGCCAAATCCCAACCAGCCACTTGGACAATACATGTATATTTGAACATACTTCTAGATATTCTAGAATTCTCTTTCCACCATTTTTCAATGAAATTTCTGTGTAAAAAAGTTTAAAAACAGTATTGTTTCGACGGCCGTGACCACACACGCAAATCTAGAGCAGTTTCAACGAAACTGACGAAATGTCATGAAAATCTGTCAAGTCTGCATACCCTATAAATTTGCTCAAAGTGGATGTATTCCCCTCGGAATCAAATATTTCTGAAGACTCCGTGGCACCTAAAGAAAGCACAAATTAATTTAATCAGTGTTTGAAGAGACATGTTCATCGATGCAGGATAATATGGGCAAAGCAGTGATGTTTACCTTCAATACTTCAATACTATAATTATGATAATTAAATTGGTTCTTGTTCATCGGTGAGAAGAAAATTCTTCTATTCCTTAGTCTGATATTCAACTTTCTTTCATTCATCCCCAAAGAACAAGCACATCTTCAGTGTGTTTTGCAGAAAAAAGGGTTTCATGTTACATGCCTTTTGGGAGGAAAACAAAAGCATCAAGTTACAAAGTTGGCGCGAAGAGCCATTGAATTTAAAATGAACGGAAATCATCATAAAACACTAGAGTAAAATTTAAAAGCTGTCATGACTAACAGTAATTGTATGTAATTTTTGGACCTTGAATGAAAATTGAACCTTGAAACACACACACTGCTTAGGGGAAAAGCCCTAGCAGACTACCAAGGTAGATACAAACCAGAAGTGAAGCAAGCAGGGGTGAGTAGTTTTGGGACAACCATTCCACAGCTGTCAATTTTGCACTCTGCACTATCAGAGATTGTCTCGCTAGTTGCGTAGCTTTCAGCACAGTGGGGACTATTGACAATAAAAAAAAGATACATAAGCAAAAGCAACCCACTCTACTTGTATGGCATCCAATTAAAATATGTCTGAAGAATACTGCGGTGACTCGCACTCAGTTAATCATTGCTTTGAGGTGAGACAGAGAACATTGTCGTAGAACTGTGACAAGTAAACAAAGAACAATTGTGTCTATTGTTTCATGGGGAGAATTGCACTGGGTGAGTGTGTGATGAACACTCTTTGAACCCTTAAAGTGGAAGTGGTGATAAACACAACCTTGTCTTTGTATCAGAAGTTTTGTGAGAAAAAACCACTTGCCACTATTTCTTTAGTCAGAAAACACTCTCAACCACACATTAAATGGATTTTGTAAGGAGATACTTGCTAGAGCGTGGAAATATAACTGAAATCGCCACAGGTTACACAGGCTACTACTGCCACAGGTTATTACTGCTCTTCAGTCTGGTATAACACCTCTGCCAGTAATATGCAAAAACTACAACTCGTTCAGAACTTCGCAGTTCAGGTAAATAGTGGTGCAAAATTTTAACACATGACTCCATCACTCAAGAACTAAGGGTAGCTACCTGTAAAAAAGCAGGTTTATCTCCGGAATGCTATTTTTGTATTCAAGTGCATGATGGGCTGTGCCCCGACTTACCTGACATCACAGTTTGCCACAAGAAGGCAGATATCTGACTGAATAACAAGAAACTCACAAAAACTTTGTGGTGTACTTGTAAATGACATTGCGTATTGCGCACGAGTATTACGTTACGAGTATTGCGTGACGTTTTGCATTACATTATAGTTCATTGTGTTGTACATGTAGTGTGGTTTGACTTGATTATATATGAGCCTACAATCCTTGTGGCCGCAGTTAGCCGCCATGTTTTGTGTAAGTAAGAGTTTTGGTGATTAAAGCCTAAGGTTGTCTTCTATTGGGATCAACTGTTTCAGGTTGGTTGGGTTGGTTGAGTTGTTTCGTGTTCTATTGGCAAAAAACCGTGGTTGTTTTTCAACCCACATTAAACGTGTTGAAACGGTTGAAAAAGCATTGGTAGCGACCGCTGTTGTTTTCGCAGGCTCTAATAGCTGCTACTTGCGTGATTGATTGCGTGATTAGTTCAATCACTGCTCGCGTGACGTTCCTTGCAAACAAGAAAGATGAAAATTACGTTTGAAACAATCGTCTGACAAATTTGCTACAACTTCTACTTATCCACAAATTCTAACAGCAGGTTTCCATTCATGATCAAAAAACAAGGCTGCCAATCCTTCAAGTTCATCTTCTGATTCATTTTTTACCACGTCTTCTTCTAAACTTCCGAGATAACGAAAGAGACAACAGCAAGAGCACAGTAAGCACCCAACCCGCCCTGTTTACCCCATGGATCCACGGACAGGAAGGTTACACGGTAGTCTGGTAGTGACTATTCCCAGGAGTGACGGCGTTTCGACCAAAAATGGTTGGAAAAGTGTTCTATTGGAAAACATCAACAGTGTTAACCTAAACCGCTTTCGGTTGAAACGGTTGATCCTAACAGAACACGACCTAATATTCTTCAGGCAAACGTCTTCGCTCATTTATAACAATTTAATCACCAAACTCAATGGACAAAGTACTCTGTCCGGAACGCCTGGAAATGGATCCTAACAGCTGCGAAGCTTCCAAAAAGAATGGCTTCATTGGAAATGAATGTTTGACAACTTCTTGGCTGTCCTACCAAAAGGAGACCTTGACAAGCTCTTGGTATTGGCGAATTACATTTCTCCTTCAACACATCGAGGATTGCACCGACTACGAAGCAGCCGTGGGAATATTACAAGCACTTTTCGTGAAACCTCGAAATGAAATCTTTCCCCGCCATATCCTTGCCACGAGGTGCCAACAGTCTCACTAAAGGCTGGATGAATTCCTTCGAGCTCTGAAACACTCAGCAAGGATTGCAACTTCCAAAGTGTAACTGCTTCTAAATATTGCGAAGAAAGCATCCGGGACGCTTTTATCACTGGATTACGGTCACCCTCGATCCGCCAGAGGTTATTGGAGAATAATACGTTAGATTTGAAGGCCATATTTGATCAAGCTCGTTCTCTGGAGTTGGCTATGCGTAATTCCGAATCCTACGCCAGTCCTCCTTCATCTGTCAATGCAGCAGTTCCAACCGCAGCTACAGAGGATCAGGAGCAGATAGATCCTGGCACACTAGCTGCAGTAGGATCAAATGCCTCTACTTGTTTCTTCTGTGGAGACAGCAACCACCCTCGTTCAAAGTGTCCTGCCCGTGATGCAGTTTGTTGTAATTGTCAGAAAAAGGGCCATTTTGCAAAAGTTTGCCGCGGAAGGAAAATAAGCAAGAATAAATTTCTGCTGCAGCCTGGTCTCCTACACTTGCCACAGTGGGTGCCCCTGAATCCCTTTTGAAGTGACAAGGAACTGTTATCATCGAAGGTTTGGAAGTCAAAGCCCTTTTTGACAGTGGTAGCACTGAAAGCTTTATTCATCCGAGGTTGGTGGAGAAGGTAGCTCTTACTGTTCATCCTTCATCTGGTACAGTATCCATGGCTACGTCAGTATCTAGTACAGTTAGCATCACTGGTACCTGTGTCCCTACTCTCCTACCAAGCACGTAAATGTGCAGGTTACAAACTGTCCATCTTGCCTGGACTTTGTGCTGATCTAATCCTTGGTCTTGATTTCCAATCCCAACATTCAAGTGTCACTTTCCATTACGGAAGCTCTCAACCACCTTTGGCTGTCTGTGGTTTTAGTAAGCTGAATATAGATCCACCTGAGCCATTTGCGAATCTAACTGCAGACTGCCATCCAATTGTCTCCAAGTCCTGGAGGTACAGCCAAGAGGATTCTGTCTTTATTGATCAGGAAGTGAAAAGATTACTCAAAGAAGGCATCATAGAACTAAGCCTTTCACCATGGCGGGCACAGGTAGTTGTGACTAAGGATGAAAATCACAAGAAGAGGCTAGCAATTGACTACTTGCAAACAATTTACAGATTCACACTTCTAGATGCTTTCCCGTTGCCCAGAATAAGCGACCTGGTAAACAAGATCGCCCAGTACAGAGTCTTCAGCACTATTGATCTTCGAAGTGAATATCATCAGGTGCTACTCAAGGATAAAGACAAACCTTATACAGCGTTTGAAGCTCGAGGAAATCTCTATCAGAGCCACTCAGCCATTCGAGAGGATCAACATCGACTTTAAAGGTCCTCTTCCGACGGATAACAGAAACAAGTACTTCCTTATGGTTGTCAATGAGTACTCCAGGTTCCCATTTGTTTTCCCATGTCCTGATGTGTCCACAGACACAGTCATTAAGTGCCTTACATCGCAGTTCTCACTTGTTGGAATGCCGGCATATGTCCATTCAGACTCTGGAGCTTCATTTATGAGCAGAGAGTTACACAAATTCCTGTCTTCGAAAGGAGTAGCTTCAAGTCGAACTACCAGTTACAACCCTGAAGGAAATGGCCAAGCAGAGAGATGCAATGGTGTGATATGGAAAGCAGTTACCATGAGTTTGAAATCCAAGAACCTACCACTAAAGAACTGACAAGTTGTCCTCCCTGATGCGTTGCACTCAGTCCGTTCTCTTTTGTGTGCTGCTACTAATGAAACTCCACATGAGCGATTCTTTGGTTTCAGACGCCGATCGTCTGCTGGCGCCTCCATTCCTACCTGGCTGGCTACACCTGGGCCCGTTTACATTAAACGGCAAGTGCGCACAAGCAAGATGGATCCTTTGGTCGATGAAGTGGAACTACTCCAGGCAGACCCTCACTACGTGCATGTGCGCTACCCTGATGGTAGGGAGACAAAAGTAGCTACAAAGCACCTTGCACCTAAGGGCCCCATGGAAGTTGCTGAGACCCTCCCAACACCAGAACGTATTCCCGAGGACACAAGTGTGAATGTTACGCCTGATGCAGAGCCATCATCTGTGAATGTTACATCTGATGCAGAAACATCATCTGCGCCCGAACCCAAACCTCAACCTGAGCGTACACCTGTACAGAATGCGGGTGCACCATTCCTTTATTTAAAACCGCTGCTGGCCAGAGATCATTCCACTATAGGATAGTAAACTTATGGAATTCATTAGACAACTATTTAAACCTGTGTTATGGCCTTGCAGACATCAAGAAAACTCTTAAGTCAAGGATGTTGAACAAGCTTTTAAAACAAAAATAGTTTAAACACATAGTTTTATAGATTTTACTGTACATAATACAGGTGGTGAGATCAACAGGGGGTATGACTTGGCATTTTATTACAAATTAGTTTCGTATGGCACAAGGAGTCCAGCACTGTACAGATATATTTTTTGTTATTGAATTCATGTATGGTATTGTTCAGGAGTGTTCAATAAAGTTAAACCTTACATAGACTCAACGGTAATTGTGAAGAAGAGCTCCCCAAAAAACCTGTCAGCCGACTGTTGGTCAACTGTCGGCCGTCAGTTGACCGACAGGTCAACTGACAGTTGACAGTTGACTGACAGTCTACCGACAGCTAACCAACAGGTTACCGACAGGTTAAGAAAAAAGAAAAATTGTGGTAAAAACGACATAACATTCCGTAATGGTGATGTATGACTCAACAGACTTCACCTACTTACCGATCGACGGCAAAGTTGAAAGTATGTAAAGAAACATTCTTCCAAAATGTTGTTATCAGGTGTATAGGATATATCACATATTACAACACACCAGACAATCTAAAAATCACATTGGAAGATAATTTAATTGAAGGCTTCGGTGGAAAAAGGGCGTTAGGTTTTTTACTGAAAAGTGAACTTTGTCAAAAACGCTCCAAATTTCGCATGCAGTTTTGTTTCCGTGTGTCAAACAATGTTCTACATGTTTTTTCCCTGAAGTTTGCTTCCTTTTTGAGATATTACGTATGCAAAAAAACACATTTTTCCAAGGGCATCCTCTGGGGACCTTTTGTTGAATGGAAAACAAAAGAAACCTTTTGTTTCGCTAAGCAATGAAGTCACTATAATACCTTAAGCTCTTACTAATGCTTCGTTAGCACAAGCGGATGAGGCGCTGAATGGGCTAGATTCGTATTTGTTTTGCCGTGACACCGGTTTGATACGAGGTCGCTAAAACTTTTTTTTTCGCTCTGTTCCTTTTCTTTTTTCAAAAATGAAGATATCTATTTAAAAAAAAAATGCATATACAGCGGGAATCTGGAGAGATTTTTTTTATACAGGTTATTGTGACGCGAGACAACACATGAATTTCGATCGAGCGTCAAAGCAAAGAGAAGTGATGCATGATGCAGTACAGCTCTTTCGACTAATATCTTAAGCATTGTTTTTAAGTACCTAGTAGCCTGCCTGGTGGTTGATAGGCATCATAAAGCCTTGATAAACCCGTAAGTCACCAGCACGTTTTAAAGAAGCAAAACGTGTTCTGTAACTTCCAACGCAAGTGATATCAGCGGCAAGTCAGTTATCAGCGTTCGAAGTCAGGTCGATCCAGGCAGTAAAGTCCAAGAGCAGTTCTTGCCCAAGAATAAAGCCCTGTCGTGAGTTGTGGCCCATTTGCCAAGCATTGCTAGCTTCAAAGTTTGGAAAATGAGAACTGCTTTTAGACTTATAAAATTTTTCTTGCATCATCCTCCATGTTTACCCAGGCACGAGGTGTAACAGAACCTTCCCGGCATGCATTTCGATCACGTTCGGCAAGACAAGCCAAGACAAGACTCCTTAAATCACAATAATATTTAACTAATTACTGAGCGTGTTTTTTTTCCCTTTTTTATTCCAACATAATAATGGCCAACAAGAAGCGATCGATTGATTCAAACATAGACTGTGATCCAGGTTGCGTTGATTTTACTTCAAATCGGCATGGTTTGTAGTGTTTTAAACTTCTGGGATCAGGGGCCATGCAGATGTAAGGAGAGAGACCTGTACGTTGCACAGAAGGGTTAATCTGTTAATCTGTCAGCCCTAAAATGAAATAGAGATCCTTGCTGTGACGCTTTAAAGTGAAATCAACAATTAACCTATTTAAGCCCGAAATCGCCGTTTTTTGAGTTTACGTGCTGGGTGAAATGAACAGCTTGCTCGATTTGAAGTGAAATCAACATCCTTGCCGTCATGCCTTAATGTGAAATCGCGTAAAGTGAACATTTGGCTGTAATTTGAGTGAAATTAAAGTCTTTGCGGTCGCGTGATAACGTGAAATCACAATTTTAACGGTTTTAAAAACCTGAAATCAACATTTTTTAAGGTTACATCTTGATTGTTTTC
>JAHPZR010017376.1:27500-80374 GCA_019787425.1 Platygyra sinensis
AGCAAAGTGTATTGAATGAAGAGCATGTTTTTGCTAGATTAGTAATTTGTCTAGGTTTGTGTGAGCACCTTGGCCCCATACAGCAATACCATAAGTTATGTAGGGCCGAATTAAAGACCGATATATGCTTAGTAAGGTAACAAATCAAAATGCAGGTCTGGAAGAGGTACAGGACTACTCGAGAAGGCCTGCTCATTCCATCGCTGGAATCAGTATACCCATGACAAAAGCGATTATGCTTGTATCACGCAGCAATTAAACCCATTTAGCTGCAGCAAGTGTTTATTGACTTCCTGTTTTTTCCCGTTCTCTGTGATTCTTTTTTAATTGAAATCAGAGGTTTCTTTTGTGTTTTTTTCCAGGGGACGCTATATTTTTTGCTGCACGTTAAATGTGTTACACTCTTGTTTGGCAAACCAATGGCATTCAATGTATGAGAAATTGTGGGTAAAAACTGATTAAATCCTTTCAATTTGTTTCTCCCAGGTCTAGCTGAAGTATTCATTTCTAGAGATGGAAATAAGCAGCAATCTGATATGAGACAAAGACCACAATTTGCCAGACGACACCTAAGGGATGTTGCTACAACAGCAGACAAGAGCCCATTGGATGATCACACAAGGCCACCATGTAACCCTCGACTTCCAGGCTTCCCACATCATGGTGGGAAAGATATTGCAGCAAGAGATGACTGCTCCAATTCTTTTAAGGGAGACGGAGTAGAGTCTACTGTGTTTGAACAAGCAATCCAAGCTGCATTGCCTCAGGATGTAACATTTGATATTCTGGTGACAGAGGTTGTGTCTCCAGGGCTTATTTACGGTCAGCTGGGAACTGTTGAATCATTGCAGAATGTTGCTAAGTTGACCCAAGATATGAATTTGCATTACAATGCTATCAGTTACCCTCCTTTTGTTCCACACAAGAATAGCCTATGTGCAGCACACTTTGCTGAAAGTGGAGACTGGTGCCGGGCCTTCATCATGGAAGTTTCCGTAGATGGTTCTGTTCATGTGCATTACCTTGATTATGGGAACACAGAAATGGTTCCACCAGTTCGCGTGCGACCACTCCTTCAACAGTTTAGTTTTGAAGCCTTGCCATTTTCAGCACTGAGATGTTCATTAGCAAACGTTGCTTCACCGGATGCATCGGGTTGGTCTGACAAGGCAGTGGCATTTGTTAAAGCTCATCTTCCGTTATTTAGTCTATGCAGTGTGCGCTTGGTTGGAAAGCAAAAAGGAAAGCTCTTTCTTGACATGATAGCAAAAGAAAAGGGCGAAGGTGTCGGTAAAACAATGGTTAATCAAGGGCTTGCAGTTGCAATGGTTAACATTTCAGACAAGCAATGCAATGTCAGTCCATTGGAGTCCCTTGTCTACCAACCTGCAGTGCAGTCAGCTTCGTTGCCTCAAGACAGGTCACTTTTTGATGTGATGGTAACCGAGGTTACAAAATCTGGTGTGTTCTTCATACAAGTAGCAGACCATGACACAGCCCAGAATTTAAAGAAACTTTCTGAGAACTTGAACACATTCTATCATTCATCACAGCAGCTTTCTTATGAGCCTCAGGCAAACCAGTTTTGTGCAGCCTTCTTTGCAAAAACTGGTGACTGGTGCCGTGCATTAGTCAGAGAAATAAGTTCTGATGGATTGGTACAGGTGCATTATGTTGACTATGGAAACACTGAGAAGCTTCCAATATCCAGTATCCAGCCGCTTTTGGATAATTTCACTACATTTCCTTTCTTTGCCTTGCCATGTTCATTAGCAAATATCTCACAACCGGAATCTCCTGGATGGACCGAAGACGCAATGAAACTTATCAAGGAAAATGTTCCCATTTTCCATCACTCAAGTGCCAAACTGGTCAGAAAACGTCGCGGAATGCTGTATATTGATTTCTTGATTTCAAAGGATCATCCCCGTTATCTAAGTCAGTTATTGCTGCAAAAAGGCTTTGCTGAAAGGTTGACAAGAGTTCGTAGACAAGATGCGGAAACTCGCAGAGATATCCAGAGGGATCTCTCTCGACCACAAGAGAAATCATTGTTGGGAAACAGTGCTGCATCTTCACGTGTGGAAGCAGACCTTGTGTCTAATGTGTTTGAGTCAGCTTATCAGTCAATTCAAATTCTTGATTCCTTTGATGCCATGCTAACCAATGTTGTATCCCCAGACCTACTCTTTATTCAAGTCCTGAGGCGTGAAAAGGTAGAGAGCTTGAAACAGCTTTCAAAAGGTTCCTCCAATCCACCTCCACCTATGGAGGATTTAAAGTGCTCATTGTCTGGAATCCGTCCTGCATATTCTACTGGATGGTCTGACACTGCTCGTGAATTACTGCTGTCGCAAGTGCCATTGTTTAGCCATGTGAATATCAAAGTGATAAGAAAGGAAAATGGGTCATTAGTTATTGACGCAATGTCTCCGAACTCTGCCAAACAAGAGACATTAAGCCAGTTTCTTGTTAGTCAAGATATTGCTCGGTGGGAAGATTTACCAAGCCTGCCAAAGAAACACATGCAGCCGCTGGGTCAAAGAGAGTATTCAGGAGAACACGTTGAACTGCCTATGCAATCTCCCTCAGGAGCTACTTGTAGCAGCAGCAACCGGGTTTATTCTTCAGCAATCCCCCTAGTGGATGTTTCACAGAACGTGCCCTGCAAGGTCATTATAACTGAAGTTCAACAACCCAACAGGATATTTTTTCAAGTCTCAAGTAAAGAAAATGAAGAGGGACTTACAGCATTGTCAGTGATGTTGAATACCCATTGTTCTACAGCCGATAACAACCCATATAAGCCCGAAATAGGGGAGCTATGCTGTGCTCGATTTACTGACGATGGAATGTGGTATCGTGCAGTTGTTGAACAAAAACTTTCAGACTCCAGGATGTCGGTAATGTTTGTTGATTACGGTAACCAAGATTCAGTTCCAGTTGACTCCATCAGACGAATCACAACCACGTTCACACGATTTCCCTTGCAAGCCAGGCAGTGCTTTTTAACAGGTATCCAGCCACCGTCCTTTTGGTCGCAAGATGCTGTTAACTTTCTAAAAGGGCGCTTAAAAGGTAGGCGCTTCATTGCAGAGATTGAAAGTGAGACAGGAAAAGAACTGGGATTGAAGTTGTTTGAAGTTAGCCCTGGTCAAGGGCTGCATGGGATCTCCATCAACCAAGATTTGATTCAACACAACTTTGCTGTAAGTCATGAAGTCTGCTTTTACCAAAGGCTTGAGATGAATGACCCAAAGGAAGATCAGTTTGATGTTCTTATAACAGAGGTTATACATCCTGGGGAGATATGGGCACAAATCATGTATGCTGAGTCACAACACCTACTTAATTTACTCATGAAGCAGATCAACCAACACTGTATGTCGACAACCGTGCCTAACATCATGCCCAACCCTGGCCAGGAGTGTTGTGCACTCTTCACCCTGGACAAGATGTGGTACAGAGCACGCGTTTTGGAATTCCCTAAACCAGGAGAGATTTTAGTCCAATATGTAGACTTTGGCAACAGTGAATTGGTAACACCAGACAAGATACGGTCCACAAAAGAAGAGTTCTTTGGCCTCCCTGCCCAAGCTCTCAAGCTCAGCTTAGCAAATGTCCGCCCTGCCTGTCACGTTTGGAACCAAGAAGCAGTGGAATGGCTTAAACATATAGTAAACAAAAAGCTTAAGACCAAAGTTGTTCATCGTTTTCCCGAACATTTGGTTGTTTTGCTTGAGGACTGGGCTGCACCTCAAGGCCCACTCAACATAAACGAGGAGTTGGTGCATATGAAATTCGCTGTTAAATGTTGAATGCTCACTGGAAGAAAATAACATGTCAGCACGTCAACTCTACTGATGGTAGAGGTGAATAACGGAAACTTGCTTGCTTTTTGGTTGGCTTTCCCATCGTATACTTTTTTTGCTGAAGAAAGTTGTCACGAACTCTAGTAGAGTAGTCAATGACGTTTAACTGTTGCTTTCAATAAGATTAATTAGTCTACATGTTTAAATAGGATCATTTTTCCTGACACCAAGGAATTTCCTTTTGTGATACCAGAGTTACATATTTTGCGTACATGTTTTCCCTTAAAATTAAATTGTCATAACAACTATTAAGTTTTAATAAGTAGTTTCTTTGAAATCGATTTTGAAATAAAAACTAACCCTAAAAAGTCACGACGTTTCAACCTCTCCGAGGTCATTTTCAAGTGAGTAAAATTATCTAAATTAGCATAAATATGTTAAAACAAGTTAAAATCGATAAAAATGTGGCGAGCACTAAAATATGATACAATATGTAAAAAAGTGTTAAAAACATACAATGGAAAAGAACAAAATAATTGCAGCAAGAATTGCTCTAAACAAATAGTTTTGCGTGAATTGAATCGCACTGTTTGTTTAGTGTCGGTTTCAGTTCTTGATAAAAAGCATTTCAAAAATAAGACAGTCAAATTTGTTCTGACACTTTGGTTAGATCCAAAATTTCTGTGCGATGTCTTCTGGTTCCATATCATGCTGCTCTCTGAGGTGGTTTCCGATTGCCAATCCTTTGTGTTCTTCAATTCGTTGGTGTAGGTGTCGGAACATGTAGCCGACATAGCCTGCATCACACAGACCACACTGAAATGAATACACCATGCATTGTTCACTCACAAGAGGTGGCTCTTCTTCCCTGACCTTAATTTCATCCTTGATCTTTCTACTCGTGTAAACTGGGCTAATATCCACGTTGATCTTCCAACTGAGGTCAGCCAGCTGTTTACGCACTACGTTTGCAGATTTCTGGTCCTTGTAGGGCAACACAATTCTGACTGGGGCTTCTCTTTTATCAGCCAATCAGGTATGTGAATCGTCAGACACTTTTGATTCAATGAATCTGCGAATGGTTGACTGCACAAGGTCCTCAGGATAGCGCAGATGGGAAAAGATCTCTTTAAAGCATTCACATTCCTCATGAAAAAACTTCCACGTGAGAGTTGAAACGCACGGTTAAGCATAGTGTTCAGCAGTGACCATTTGTATCTGGCATCAATGTGACTGTGGTAGTGTAGCAAAAGCCCTTTGTCCGTTGGCTTTCTGTAGACCGTGGTGTCTAGGTGGCAACCATTCCTGATAACATCCATTCTGAGATTCCTATTTTTAGCGTTAGTTTTTATTTCAAAAACTATTAAGTTGATTATATATATTTTACCCATAGAGTGCTGTGACATAACATATTCTGTAGTTACATTCAAAACAGCCCAAGTATTCCAGCTAAATAAGCCTAAATTAATAATTGTTTTAAAATTGAGTCCTCAGTCTCGTTTAGGTCCACCCTTATTATGTGATACTAAAGATCCGTCATACTAGGAGGTGTGCAGTTTGAAATGTTAAAACAAGTTTATTTGGTATAAAGAAAGCAGGTTCATGTACTGTAAGTGGCTTGTTTAGCTTTGCATGTGATTTATTTTCGATTAAAGTACTTTAAATTATTGTTAGCACGAGCTCATTAACGTTCATTCTCATTGCGAGTTCCAGCAACAATTACGTTTAGGACGGTGCCTACTAAATTCAAAGGTTTTTGCGCCAGGTTAGGAGCTCACAGAAAAAGTAGATCTTTGCAAGGGCTGTTGGAATCCACAGAGAAAAATTGCGGTAGCGAAGCACTTTTATGAGATAATACTACTTTAAGTGGCTTATATGAGCGCTAACCAATCAGGAGCTGAGAAAGACAATAGGCTATTGTTTAGAGAACAATAGGTTCTATTGTTTTCCAAATCCAGGATGGCTGCCATAAATTTCAGCCAATCAGGAGCCGACTACTACTACTGCTACTACTACTACTAACTGAAATACTTCAAGTGGAAATGTAAATTTAAACTCATTGATCTTGACTGTCCCCTTAAGAAAATCATAATTCAAAAGAATCTTAAACAAACACAGGACATTTTAAGCCACCGCTGAAGAATTAACACAGTAAGGGAAATGAATGGGAGCCAAATGAATTATAACGAGCATATGCTTAGAAGCTGAACATAACATCCAAGGTATTTCAAACAAAGGTTTTGCATTGGAAATAAAGATTAAACAAACACTACAAATCGTATCGCTTTTAATTCAACAGGCGCACAGTTCAGTCTAAGTGGTTTTCAGTAGTATATGGTCAGTATTTTAATCCTTGTTAGTGTCAAGCAAGTGCCAAATTAGGTCGAGGAAAGTCATTGACATACATAAAGGTCAAGTCAATAATGTCACCTATTGTTATGACCTAAGTAAAAATGGGTTCCTCCATACTAATGAAGTGTCTAGTCAGTGTCTAGCTAGCTAGGGAAAAATGCGTTCCTCCATACTAATACGTGTCACTTTAGTACAATAAAAACAATAAGGTTGCCTGGGCTTGCCCGCCAATAGTTAGCCCTGATTGGCTCATGAGAAATCTGTTACGTATTCAAAATAAAAGTGTGCTTTCTCTTGGTAGCGTCACTATTGCAATTTGCTTGCTGGGAAACAATTTTTTCAAGCTCGTTGTTTGGAAAATTCTGTCCACTTTTTATCAACATGGCTTTCGTTACCAATGTTCGTGAATTTCAAGCTCTTTTGGACGCTTGTTCCTTGACCCAAGGATGGGAAATGTTAACCTACTTTGTTTTAACTCCTGATCAGTGGATCCCAATGGCGTCTGCTCGGCTGTCAGAACTCACAGCCCAAGAGATAACGGTAAGTAATTTTTTCCGTCTTAGTTCTTACCTGATGACGGTTTCTGTTTCTACGGTGAAACAACAAGTATTTATTAATCTTTACTAAATGTTCTATCCCACAGATTGAAACGAACCAGGACAATGGGAGCTAAGTATATTTTGTCTTAGCCAGTTCTAGCTTTACACAAAAAGAAACACAAAAAACTGATCGTTATTATTCTCTCTTGTTTACTATAGATGCCGGGGTATGATCAGAGGGAAGATTTGCAAGTCGACAAGTTACTCAGGGATTCAGTAAGTTTTCGAATATGTTATGTCATGAAGTTTGAAAAGTTTGCGCATCATTTCATTAGCTCAAGTTCATTACGTTAATAGACTCGACTTGGGTTAGATTTGCATCTGACCTATTAACCAACTGCGTGTCTTTTGTTATCCTCATTAAGAAATAAAAGGACCCCAAACTCAATTTGCTTCAACTTTTTGTAGCCACTTGTCAAATAATACTCATTGAATATGTTTCTTTGCTTTATAGCTTACATCACACCCACCCAGTTCTTAAAAATTAGTGAGATTTGAAAATTTAAGTAATCTGGTTCCTTTCTTATCTAGAATAACAAGTCGGTACCGTTACCAACCCAAGGTACATGGGATAATTTCTTTTATGAAGTGAGTTTTTCATTTCATGATCTTAGACTAAATAATTTTTCTTTCATTGAATGCAGTGTTCTCTGTGCGCTAGATCTTGCATTGTTATCTTTTATTTACCTGCAGTGGAATGGCAAAGCCGGTGAATTACCAACTTGGAACCCATCGCAAACCGCAAGTCATCTTTCATTTTCACTTGTTTAGAATATGCTATGTGGAAGTGCAAACGTTCCAATTAAAGTTCTTGAAATGTTTTCCTTTTGAAAACTAAATTGTGTAGGCTCAGCAAAAAGACTATCATTAATTCCTTCGTTTAAGAGTCAGAAGAATATGAAAGTTACATTAGGCTAGTTATTTATTATTTGAAGGCGTAAATAGTTTTATATTCTCAGTTATTGATTGCACTTTTCACAGATCAAATGTTGTCTTCTCTTAAAATGAATTCGTTTTTGTGGATGATTGCACCCATATTGGAATATGTTCTATTCTTTTGTTCAAAATAAAAACAAAGCATTTTTCTCAATGTTTTATATTCAATCATCAAACCGTCTTGAAGAAAAATAGAAAGCGTATTGTACACTCAAACAAGTCTGTTATCAGAGCAGTTTAAGTTATTTCCACTAAGCAGTCTTATATAGCAACATAGCAATTATAATAGTTCCCACTCACTGATGTCTGAAAGTCAATTGTGTCATGGACAGTACACATTAATTTATTCTGTTATTCATTATCAAAAATAACCAGCTTCCTAATTATTAAGTTATCACGCTCATTGTAGAAAGATAGAGTTTATCAGGGTAAAACGTTCTTGTTAGTTTAGCTCTACACTAAGACTACCTAATAATAATTAATTGTAGGATGTTCAAACGGATTCTAGGAACCCCCAGCAAAAAGGCTTTGCAAGGAACATCGCTGTGAGACTTGCGGCAAGACTTTCAACCGCTCAGACAACTTAAATCAACATAGATGTGTTCACAATGGAGAGAAACCATTCGAATGCACCCACTGTGAAAAGACGTTTTCAGACAAATCTGCTCTCAATCGTCACCTGAAAGCACATGACAAGCAAGCTGCCGAACACATGTTCACTTGTAATACATGGTGAGAATCTTTTCATAACTGCACTCCCTACAACGCTTATATTCGCACAGCACATTCAATTGCACCTAATAGAAAAAGACCCACCGCTAAAAACACAGACGTGCCAGCTGCAAAAAAATCTAAGAGGATGGACCAGGCAAGTGTGAGTACAGCGTCAGAATCATCAGCCACTCCTCAATTCACACCTCAACTGTCCACTACAACTGCATGTTCTAGCTGGGAAGCGGATCCTGTTCTTTTCCCTTCAAACCTTGTTTCTAGTTCTGACGAGGTCCCTACGTGTCCAGCCATGCGTCTCGTGGTACACACAGCGCCTTACTCTCTCTCTGGGTATGCACACATGCTCAGCAACACTCGACGCTCCAAGACTTGTGCGATATACATACAGTTGACTACACTGAGCCTGGTCGACAACGGCACTCAGCTTATCCTATCAGCAACTACACCATCGTTGGCAACAGCCCATCTACGATAACTTTGTCATATCTCGACTGCGTCTCTCGCATATAATACAAGCTCATCATCTGCGCATCCATCCACCACAACAAACCGACGACTTCTACAACAGACCATTTCACGCTATGTCACCACGACACAATTGAAAAGAAATTTGTGAGTGGACAGGTGTTAGGTGTGTGAATTGAGGATTCGTCTGACATCTTCTCCTTGTCGCTCTGCGGTAATTCAACACCTATAGCCACGCTCCTCAAGCGTAGCAATCTGGTGTTAGGCGGTGGCGGGGGCACCCAGTAGTGCTTTCTGTGGTGTGGGGATTCAGGCTGGGAGGGAGGCACTATCAATATATGTCAGAAAAGGTGGGGGTGGGGAACAGGCACACTAGGGCATAATAGTGGGTGCTGAGGTGGTCAGGGGAGGGTGGAATGGGTGGGCATGAGGAGAGGTGGATGACACAGCACACGCGAAGTAGGAACAAAAAGGTGACAACAACTGAGAGGAGGTACTGGTCAAGAGGGTAGGGAAGGGATGTGGGCAAGAAGGCTAGAGAGGGAGAGAAGAGGGGAGTGTCTAAACAGGACGTGGTGTACAATAAGTGGGTGCGAGCGAAGACATAATGGGGGCTGACACAGTCACACGGGGACGAGAAAAGGAACTAACCCTAGAGCACAGAGCAGCGTCGAAGGTGAAAGACTCGGAAGGCTGTCTGCACGGGGGCAGGGCAGCAAGGGAGAAACACGAGAAGACAAGGGAGAGCGAAGATAGGTACGAGATTCACAACGGGCGACACAGCAGTCAGTGTGGGAGGGGGGAAGAGAATAAGTGGGGCGGTGAACTAGACAGACAACAGAAAGGGAAAAACTGTGGATGTAGATACAGTACACCATGGGGGGAGACGCCGACTAAAAAGAAAGGGGGCACACAACGGGACAGACCATAATCGGGACGGCACACTAGGAAAGGTGCACGCTTGAGAAGAGAAAGGAGTGAGTGCAAGGAAGACGGGGCCTAGTAGGTGGAGATATTGATACTAAGCATACGAGGGATATCAACTGGTGCACTCTGCGCTCGGACATAACGCGAACATTAGGAGTCAAGAGGTACAGACACAGT
This sequence comes from Platygyra sinensis, assembly GCA_019787425.1. Classification (NCBI taxonomy): domain Eukaryota; kingdom Metazoa; phylum Cnidaria; class Anthozoa; order Scleractinia; family Merulinidae; genus Platygyra; species Platygyra sinensis. Next base: position 37,501 of record JAHPZR010017376.1, read on the forward strand.
AGTAGATGGGTCGGTCAGAGGAGGTGACAGTGCGCGCGACAGGGTGGGGAGACATAGTGCACAGAAAGATGTGAGGCACTGGGTGCGCAGAGATGTCAAACGTGGCGAGAGGCGCCGTGCAGACACTGAAGCTGGACGGACACATCGGGGGGTCACCACGAACACCGACAGAGAGGTTCAGTCACCACACGCTAGCTGGGATAGGGGTGAAAATATGAGAGACATTAAGACAAGAGACATATGGTACTATCTAAGTGGGACGTGGGCTTAAAATAGTTGTGGTGTAGCGCATAGCTATTAGACACTATTCCATAAGTTGGTCGCGATTATCACGTGCGCCACATAACAGTTCGAATGATGGTGGACACAGATGACAAAAGAGGCGGACAGGGAGAGATAGATAGAAAGAGAGATACAAGGCGAGGGGAAAGATATAAAACGGAATGCATAGTAACACAAGTGCATGAACTGAACATACGAGCGGAGCATACAGGGGATAATGTGAAGATACGAGGTACTGCGGACGAGATACACTGACACAGGAAGAAAGGAAGGGGAGGAGGCAGGTAGGGGTACAGATATGTAACGGCGACTTGAGGGTGGGACTCTCAGAGAAAACGGCAGTACTAGACATAGTATTATTTATATATGATAAGGCTAGTGACACACAAGTAGACACCAACATAAGAAGATCGAACCTAAAACAAGCTGCTAAGTCGTGTACAACGTGTAAGGACCTCTGAGCGGTGTGACTAGCGTGACATATGGGCGTGTTACAAACAGGGTGGTGAGAAATGAAGTCAAGCTGACTGCATTTTAAAAATGAAAAGCTATGGTAGATAGACAAGCAGAACAAGCAAGAGGCTAGCGCGTGGCCACAGAACTGCAGACAACTGGTGGCGGCACTATGCGAAGACTAGTAATCGCGAGTTGCGTCCTAAGATGGAAAGAGAAAGCACTCACCGCAGCGAATGGCATGTAGTCCGCTAAAGAGACCGGCGCAGTGGATCGGGGTGTGCGGCAGCGCAAACACCTGAACTAAAGATGTGCTGGCGGCGCGTAGTAATCGGTACTAGAAAGGTCCGCAAATCGTGAGCTGAGTCCACAATCTGTCCAATATTTCTCTACTAGATGAACTGGCTGAGATGTAACGGGGGGGGGGCGTGGTGCCAGTCGTAATTAAAGTCACCAGAAAACGATAGTGGCTAGGGCAGAATGGGGAAGAAGTCAAAGACACAGGTGGATAAGAGTCAGGGTGTGCGTCACGCGCTTGTAAGTACAGCTATGACGGATAGAGGCGATCAGTCAACCAAACAATGTAAGAGGAGAGACGTCAGAGAACAAGATAGGAAAAGGAGAGTGGCGTGAGGAGTCGATAGGCACACTGCGAGAACAGAGTAAGCAGGTTGCAGCGTATATAATAAAAACACAAACAGGCTGAAGAGCCAGTGATCACATATCAAACATTTGCAGAAAGACTGTGCGTACGAATGAAGACCGGAGGACAGACGGGCAAGGGGAATAAGGCGACACAGAGCGACGAACGAAACACAACAGACGCGTGGCGAGAGCAACGGAAGCAAGGAGAAGAAAGCAGACGCGGAGAGTGTTCGGGCACAGTCGCGTGACAGGCGCTGCGGTAAGACCGAACACCGTAGAACCGATAAGATTACTTAGCACAGGGAACACCGGAGCGGACATCAGTGCAAGACAGGGGTCAAGAGTAAAACAGGGTGTGTGACAGAGGATGGTAGCGACGGTGGCAGTGAAGCGGAGAATCCGAGCGTCAGATAAACATACAACACAGAAGTAAGGTAAGGAACACAAGTGAAGGAGAAAATGGGGGACAGCATGATAGCAGTGCACAGGGCCATATGGAGAAATGCCAAAGCAATCAAATGGTGAGCAAAGAGCAATTGAAAATCAGTACGGGACGGAACACTAGAGAACACGACGAAGGGGCAAGAGAAAGCAGACACAAGGCGTACAAATGACACAAAGTGTAAGCATGGTGGAGATAGAAAGAGGGAGAAAAGGAGAGGGAAGAAATATCATGACGCGAAATGAAAAGCAGCAGTGAAAAAAGGTCTCTATCACCAACAGTTGCGATTATTGACAAGTAGTAGCACACATACCAGAAGAGAGCAACGCACACCGGTTACGTGTCTACAGAACACAGAGTATGTTGCACAACACGTGAACCACCTGCTAGCATATGTCGCAACCAGCTAACGCTATCTGGTTACTTCATGTGTGAGCACACAACTCAGTATGGACACTTATTGAGATCTGAGGCTATGTAACTGCTTCACCTACGTTCCTCATCACAGCTACTGACTTACTGAAAGGTCCATCTCATGATAGTGACCTCATTTTTATGTCACCAACTAGTCGATATCTCATAGTTGCCTATTAGACACACTTCCCTCTTCATGTCTATCAATGACTTTCCCGACTCTAATTTCGCAACTTGACTTTACACAGGCAGTGTGAGTGCAAGACATCCATATACTTGAAAAAGCACACAGCTCACACTGAGGTGAGACATTTTATAGATAAGCTATCCTCGTTTCTTGGTGTCATAGCTTGTGACTCAATTAAAACTCACTGACTGCAAACGCTGTCTCAGTGTACACACACAACCATTCGCGTGCACAAACAACAGCTGCGTGACACCTTGTCGAGTCTTCCCGCGTGTACAGTATCATCCCATCTCACCTGTGTAGATACAACTTTACTCCTTATCACATGGTGTCACTGCGTTAATAATGTGGCGCAGGTGTGTGTGATATGTGACGACACATCGGCAGTGCATGCTGCATGATTGTCAGTATCTGACACGACAACATATACATATCGCATCTCAAAGAACTTATCGCTACCAATATCGATAGCGATTAAAATGTATTAAGCGTTATCCAGACGAAGTAACATCTCGGACTCACTCGAGATTAGCTGACTGGCGAATGATCTACTCGGAGTCAGTCCGAATACTTCAAGGAGAGAAACATATCGAATAGTGGTCATGCTGTACTCATAGCGCTCGTCAATGTGTACAATTGTAGCACATCTCATGATACTAGGTTGCACACAGAATAATAAACATCAGCTGTAGTATATATAACTAATATATGGCTGTCTGAGCCGATTTTCACATGCATACGTACAAACGACTCTGATACAAGCTGATGCGGCTGTGTGGTCTAACACAGCGACACAACCTGACAACATATTCTAATAAAGGTAGCAGGTGGAGGAATAGGAACGGTAGATGCGGACTTCTATAAATATGGGATATATAGAGAGAACATCCGACAATGAAACAACAACGAGACATCATAGCGTATGCTCGTAGCATCTAACTGCAACGTTGTAGCAGTGCTTGTACAACTACGTGAGAAAATAAGCACAGGTTACATAGCACAGCACACAGAATCACGCTGGCTCAAAAATCAAGCGGAACAAGGTCTGTGAGTTAGAAACAATAACAACACACGGAGAGGAGTAAGTGATGAGAGTCAAATAAACACGGAAAAATAAGATGAGGAGCGGAGAGACAGGGGAGGGGCAGGCACACAATAAGGCAGGGGATGTACACACAAGAGATCATAGAAAAGGAAATATAATGGAGAAAATAGAAATGAGTTTCGGACATGTGTCGGGATTTAACAACGAAAGACATACAACATGTGATCTAAGTGTGAAATGGGAAAGAAAGAAGGACAGGTGATAGAAGAAAGTGACTAATCTGAGGGTGAATATCAATAGTTGAGAACAAAGTACAAATTGAATATGGTTTCTGATAGGGACATCATGTATAACACTGAGCAGGGCTAAACACAACAAGATCAGCGTCAATAATGGCGTGCAGAGGGATAGACATAAAGATATTGTCCAAGCGAAGTGACTCAAAGCGATTCGTGAAAAGAGCACGAGATCCGAGACACTTGGGCGGGTGGACATAACTACATTTACTCAAATACTGCATTCTGTGCTAGACACAGAATAAGTCAGGGTTACAGCGAATGCGATATCATTATAGTGTGTGTACTCGTGGATCTGGGAGGTAACATAGCTCAGTATGTCACGTTGTGAGAACAGTGCGGGAAAGCGCGTGTGGTGCATTATTTGATGGTGACAACCTATTGCCTGTCCCGAATAACGTGATACCCGCGTCCGAGTGTCTGACATGGTCCGGACATTTGCGGGATACGACGCGAGTGGTGGACTCGGAGATACGCACCAAACATCTAGTAGATAATATCCATGTGTAGACTTCACATCTTTCAGCTCGCGATACGATGCCTCCGCGACCAGTAACAAAATTCATGCGATGTTACTTTGTCACACACTAACACATCGGATTCATGCGAATATGCTCGCGCGCTCTGCGAATCTCATATTGTTTTTATAATATCTATCTAATTGTCCACAGTCTCATGCTCGTCTGTTTAGTTCCCCTAACATGTCGACTCATTCTAAAGACATCAGGCTCTACTATAGGTAGGTGCGATGCAGTCTGGTGATATAAATCCTAAGAACAAGGTTCTCATTGTAGCGTATTAAGAAAGCAGCGGCGACAGGGAGGGCGAAGGAGGAGTTGTGGGGAGACGCGGTGGCATGGGCAGGTGAGGTGTGTGGTCTGAGGGAGGGAGGTGGACATCTAGGAAAGTAGGTGGGGACACTGAGCGCAGACAACGCAGGCTGCTGCGGCACACAAAAGCTGGATACACTACATAGACAAGCGACGTCGGGCTGAGACGGTACTCGGTACCAGTACTAAGACGCAAAATGTCACACTAGATCACGTGCCTGGCAGGTGTGAGTGAGGAGCCACATAGGGGCCGACAGGGGAAGCGGGAAGGCGGCAGAGCGGCCGCGGAAGATGATCACTGTGATAGAACACTAAAAGTGGAGAGATGACGGGGCAAAGAGGGGCTTGTGCAGGAAACGCGCAGGACAGCGAACGACAGTGGTGGCGTGGGAAGCACAGCCGACTGGGGACTGTAAGTGGAGACACGCGACGTACTACTAGACGTGCATGGGGTGACAGTGAGATGGATGCTGCGCCCAAGCGAGACTTACAAAAGTGCACTGAGAGGTTCTTCATGGCGGGCTAAGTGAGAAGCCAAGCTGAGGGAGGGCCGCGAGTGGTGGTAGTTTCCATATCGCAGCGAGGGCGGACGGGCTGTGCAGAGAGAGGGCAGCCAAGTGCGAGGGCGAGCGGGACAGCGACATACAGCGTGCAGCATAGCATCTACACTGCAACGGCGTATAAATCTAAACGGCGACCGGAGGTGAAACTGGGTAGGATCACAGAATAAAATGCGCAAGGTAGAGTACGGGACGGGCCCCGGAAAGCAACATCAGCATACACAGGTCAAAAGAATGGCGCACTACCAACAACCACGCGCTATGTGGACCGCGCGTGCAACGTCACCACCCACTAGCGACAGAGACGCACGAGGCGATCACACATGGTGAAGTGTGATAATGGGGGGCACGCTGGGGAGGCACGGTGGCTGGCTCGAGGACCGGAGGTGTGTAGTTCAGTCATTGGAATCGTCCGTCAATGGGCAACATGGGGGGGGGAGAAAAGACGGGAAGTGGTGGGGGTGTTTTGTCCCAAGCAGGCGGGCGAAAATTTCGATTTCTCTTTTCGAAAGAAGGAAAACCATTCACAATGACCCTTACCCAGACAATGACATGTAGATGGATTAAAACTACTCTTTGCCGAACGAAAAACATTTACAGTATTACAATAAGTATGGCCAGCACCTTTCTGTAACTGGCTGGAAAATTGGTTGAGCGCTGACGGCCTCGCTTATCACGTCTTGTGGCAAAACAGAAGTGGCGACAAAATGCCTCCCTTTTTTGTTTCCGCCCTTAGCAATTATCTCACCACGGTTACCTTGTTACATGATTGGCCGCTCATCACGTTCTCTTTGATCGGGCTTTGTTGTCAACCAAGGTAGAAAAACAACAATCGCTTATGATTTTGTTGTCCTTGTACTGCTGGTGCGTCCGCAACGTTCCTAGGCTCTTGTTAAGATATTCGACGCGAGCAAGTCCTAATGTGCGATCGTGGGCGTCGCTCTGGAGGCGGAGCCGGACGAGCTACTAATTGTTTGCGAGCTCTAAACTGGTGCATTTTTTATATTATTTTTTTTTTCGTTTTTTTTTTTTTTTTTTTTTATTTTTGTTAGGTTGTTTTTTTTTCATTTTTTAATTTTTGAGGTTTTTAATTTAAAACGATTAAGTCCTAAACTCCGATATTACAACATGCTACACTTTGTGCTTGCCGAACAGGTGACGAGGGGACCAAGTGTTGTGGGGGGGTGGTTGACAGCTTTTTTTCCCGCTTTCCTCGACCGTTGAGTATTCGTGGCATCGGTTGAGGTTACAAATTCCGCGCAAGTAGTTTTTCAGTTGGTTCTGCTGTATCCAATGCTGTATCAAAGTTAATTTCATCGAACGGATTTTGAAGGTCAATTCATGGTTTCAGATATTAATGATATCTGAGTTTCCCTCGGCTCGCAAATTTTCGTATGTGAGGCGAAGTTTTTGGTCATGGAGGATCGTTGCGTGACGACCAAAAACGGCTGCGAAGGAGACTACCGCAACGAAAGATTCGTAATTTACTTTTTTTGTCTCCCAGGACTCCCAGTTGTCCGTTGTTTTGTCCCTCGGGAAACCAGGCTCTTACCTTGTTTAAATAGTTCCCCTTTAAACTCGAAGGACAGGACGACTGCTTATTTCGAGCAATTCAAAAGTTTTGCGATAAAACACGTCCGCCTAGCCTGATGAAAGTCAGCATATTAACTTCCTTGGCCTAAAAAAGATCACTACTCCCCTCAAACTAATGAAGATTAGCAAAAGCTCACTCACAACTCACTTGTACTCGACCAGATCTTGTTTACTTTCTCCTCCAGTGTTACAACGAGTCCTATTTTCAGCTGTATTTTCTGTGTTTCTCTCGATAAAACCATTCCACTATCACTGGTGTTTCCGATTACAATGTTTATGGCAACTTATAACAAAATGTCACGCTGTCACGACACTCAATTTACCTTGCTTGCAGCTACAGTACGAAAATATATCTGACGAATTCAAAAGCATGCTTAATTCATAGAACTGAAAAAAAGATAGGAAACTCTCCATGCCCTGACTTGCCATGCTACAGTGCAGATGTTTGCCATTATGCCAATGCAAAGATTCCTGAAATTTCGGTCGGTTCTTCCGACTCGGCTCGGCTCGCAAAAAGAGGCTCGCGGCCCGCGGCTCGCGGCTCGAGGCTCGGGCTCGCAGGCTCGCAAAATAGCCTCCCCCATTCGCCGCACGGTTATTAAAAATGACGCAAGAACTGCTTTATAAAGAACTATTGTTTGCTGGATTAGGGAATAAATTGTCCGTTTCGATTTTATTTGAAAATGACAATAAATTGGAACAAAGCGGGAAATGAACTTAATAAAGCGTGACATACTGACCCGGGTAATAATTACACCGGATCAACTCAACAGAATCATTACAAGTTGTAAGTCGATGCGACTACAGATTAAACCGCAGCCATTTTCAGTTATGTTTGCCCAAGAACTTACATGGATCTTTGGCGTAAACCCGTCTCCAAGGAGAATCGAATCTTGCTATGCATAATTTATGATTGGCAGTTCAAGTGAGCAAATATTACCGCAGAATTCACTTATTCCCGCGGCCTTTTAGCCTTAACTCTTTGTCTTAAGTACAGTGTTGTTATCATCTTTAATTAACGACCGATTCCAAATTATCCGCATTGAACGAAGACGAAAAACTATTATGATTCTGTTGAGTTGATCCGGTGTAATTATTACCCGGGTCAGTATGTCACGCTTTATTAAGTTCATTTCCCGCTTTGTTCCAATTTATTGTCATTTTCAAATAAAATCGAAATGGACAATTTATTCCCTAATCCAGCAAACAATAAGTTCTTTATAAAGCAGTTCTTGCGTCATTTTTAATACCGTGCGGCGAATGGGGGAGGCTATTTTGCGAGCCTGCGAGCCCGAGCCTCGAGCCGCGAGCCGCGGGCCGCGAGCCTCTTTTTGCGAGCCGAGCCGAGTCGGAAGAAACCGACCGAAATTTCAGGAATCTTTGCATTGGCATAATGGCAAACATCTGCACTGTAGCATGGCAAGTCAGGGCATGGAGAGTTTCCTATCTTTTTTTCAGTTCTATGAATTAAGCATGCTTTTGAATTCGTCAGATATATTTTCGTACTGTAGCTGCAAGCAAGGTAAATTGAGTGTCGTGACAGCGTGACATTTTGTTATAAGTTGCCATAAACATTGTAATCGGAAACACCAGTGATAGTGGAATGGTTTTATCGAGAGAACACAGAAAATACAGCTGAAAATAGGACTCGTTGTAACACTGGAGGAGAAAGTAAACAAGATCTGGTCGAGTACAAGTGAGTTGTGAGTGAGCTTTTGCTAATCTTCATTAGTTTGAGGGGAGTAGTGATCTTTTTTTAGGCCAAGGAAGTTAATATGCTGACTTTCATCAGGCTAGGCGGACGTGTTTTATCGCAAAACTTTTGAATTGCTCGAAATAAGCAGTCGTCCTGTCCTTCGAGTTTAAAGGGGAACTATTTAAACAAGGTAAGAGCCTGGTTTCCCGAGGGACAAAACAACGGACAACTGGGAGTCCTGGGAGACAAAAAAAGTAAATTACGAATCTTTCGTTGCGGTAGTCTCCTTCGCAGCCGTTTTTGGTCGTCACGCAACGATCCTCCATGACCAAAACTTCGCCTCACATACGAAAATTTGCGAGCCGAGGGAAACTCAGATATCATTAATATCTGAAACCATGAATTGACCTTCAAAATCCGTTCGATGAAATTAACTTTGATACAGCATTGGATACAGCAGAACCAGACTGAAAAACTACTTGCGCGGAATTTTACATGCACGAAAGAAAATCGAAAACTTTTGTTTCTGCAGCCAAGTGTAGCATTTTAATACTGAGTAGGACTTAATCGTTAAATTAAAAACTCAAAAAAGAAAAAAAAAAAAAAAAAACGAAAAAAATGCAGTGGCTCGCAAAATAGGCTCGTGGCTCCGGCTCCGGCTCGCAGGCTCGCACATTAGTTACTCTCGCGGCGAATATAACAAGCTCAGGAAGTTGTGACGCCACAGCAGTACAAGTCACAAAACATAACTCGATGTTTCTACTTTGTTTACAAAAAGCCCGAAAGAGAAGTTGATGAGGGCATTAAAAGTAACTTGTAATCATTGCAAGAAAAAAAAATGGATTCAGTGCTTTCTTTTTTGCACAAGAGATAACGCGAGTGAGCGCTAACAATTTTCCAGCCAGTTACAGAAATGTGCGTCCATACTTATTTAATACTTTATTCGTTCGGCAAATATATTTTATCCATCTACATGTATTGTCTTGTTCAGGGTCATTTTTAATGGGTTAAAGAGATAAGTAAATTTGCCTGCGGGAAAAACTACCGTTATGTGCATTGACGGACGATTCCAATGGACTGAACTACAAAATAAGGAATACTGAGACAAGCAACGTGACTCCCAGCGTGACAAAAAAAATGTGTCACGACTTCTTTGAGCCTGGCACAAAGATTGTGTGACACAGCACATCTCGATGTATCAAAATTCACCTTAATAGTGAGGTTTAAAGATGATTTCCAGTCCGTTCTGCGCAGTCTCAGAACCTAATGTTTATAAACATTACAAACGGCTCACTCGATGGAATGCGAATCGATGTTATTCGTTAAGAATCCCATACCTTATCTTCGAGACCTTTCAAACTCTTTTTCCAACAGCTTCATTGATTTTTACAGCTGTGAAGTTTTTCATCAAGTGATATATCAGGAAGAATGAAGCATAAAGCTTCACGTCGAAAATGGCTTCGACTTGAAAGTTTGAATTTGCTTCATGTAAGTAGATGCGAAATGCTACATTTTGTGACGTCTTACATGAAACAAAACAAAAGTCGTAAACAAACTCTCCAGAGTGCGCAGTACGGACTGGAAATCAGCTTTAAACGACACAAACAAAAGAATTGAAAAAACATGGCCATTACTGCCAAACTGAATTTTAAAATATTGAAAGCAGTCTATTGGGTTTGCATGAAACCTACCTTGCAATTCAAGGGCAAGAAAATGACATGCAATTATGCAGTTTCAGAGAAAACCAACAAACCAAGGGAACTGGCATCACATTGGGTGTGAACTTTTAATGAATTCATTCAAATATTTACAATACACTACTCAGTATAATGGTAGATTTAACTAATTACCTAGACCAGCTAGATCATGTAATTGTGAAGAGTCAAAATTCTAACGCTACAATTTCCCTGACTGCAAATGAATAATTTAAAAGTTTTAAATTGTGCTGTATTTTTGCTAACTTTAATTTTCTAATCTGGTGTGAAAGTCAACACATTATGATTCTTTTAACAGTAAATGCTCCATACTTACGACCAAAGAAAATCACACACCATCACTTCAATAATAGCAAAATGGGTGCTGTCGGCAGCAAGGAACAAAGTAATTTGGTCTAAGAAATCTTATTTTTGGATTGAACTGTGAACGGTCAACCTCTCAAACATGCGAACTTCAAGGAACGATCCAAGTATCTGTACCACAGAGTTGTCAAGAGTTTTTTTAAACTCAGTGATATAGCATCATTCTTATACAGGGTTCGTACACTTATGACCTGTCAAAATTCCATGACTTTCCATGACTTTTTCCATGACTTTTTTAAATGTTCCATGACCTGAGTTAAGCTATTTCCCTCCGGCAGTAGTGTCAAAACAATCATTTATTCAGCTGAAATTACATTTGATTTTTGTTAATTTTTCAACTTTGGATCTTAATGCCTTTCATTCATAGAAAACATACTGATTTTCCATGACTTTCCATGACCTACACCTAAATTTCAGGACTTTCCAGGCCTGGAAAATGAAATTGTAAAATTCCATGACTTTCCAGGTTTTCCATGACCTGTACGAACCCTGTTATAGGATAGTGTCTGTTCTTTGTGTCATAAGAGGATTTTCAGAAAACGAAGGAGACTTTGCTAGAACCTAGTGACCTACACTCACTGGAAGGGTGTTCAACTAAAGTAGTTTGACTGTACTGCCATCCTTGATAATTTGAAAGCTAAAATACATTTGCCTCCTTATTTTAATAGTGCAAAAATAGAGCAGTTCTAAACTAAATTGATCTTGCATGCTTTGGTTCAACCTCCAATAACTTTGCAATTGCTTGTATAATAAAGTTTGATATATTATATCGATTGCAACAGCAAAATAGTAATATTCAAAACAAAAAATATTGTTAAATGCCCTTCTTGCAACTACCATGATATTTCTAAAGAATGCACCATTTTCAATTAAATAAAATAAATCTTAGAGTTAAACTTATTTTGAATGCATAATTTATTAATAAAAATAAATTAGAAATTGCAATACTGTACCAAAATTATAATAGAACTGATGGCTGATCCAGGATTTGAATTGTAAAGCAATACACAAAACCAAGGAATATGTAAAAACAATCACTGTTTTTCTGGTGTGGCTTGCACACCCCTTGACAACTCTCACTACCACAATATATTAAAAAAAAGGATTTCAGTCCCCATGCATGTTCTTCTTCACAATATTATTAATTTCAGGTATGCATTAGAAGACCTGGTGAAAACCTTTCACTAAATTGAAAATGTCACCACCACTAAACACCTCGAAACATGACATGTAAGTTAAGAATAATTAAATTATTTTTACTCATTCAAAGAGGGCCTTGTACTCTATGGTTGCCCTTATTCATGAGTCGATAACTGAGCCACATGGCTTGCTACATAGCACTGTTAGCATATCACTTAAGTTCTTTCCCCATATGTTTCTCATAGTACAAGTCCTATTGTAGTTACTAAATAGCATTCTTTAAAGTATAAATGTAGATTCCATATGTCTAGTACATGCTCAATGTGCCGTTCCTCTTATCTCTGTTTTTTCCACGAACCAAAGTTCTTGCTTTGGACATGGCGTTGTTGTACAGTTGCTGTATGGTAAAAAAAAAAAAACACCAACATGTTGTTAGTGAAAGATTGCAACTGGCATACTAAAAAATAGTCATAATAAACACTTGACAATGTTTGACATGAAAATTTCATACCATGGGCTTGATAAAAAATACACACACCTCAACAGAAAACATTATAATGTACACTTCCTACAGAGTAATGAATCAAAAATTGCCGTATGTTGTTAAAAAAGTCAAATAAATATTATTTCTGCTGGAGGTTCAACAATTCTAGGACTTCATCTATTACTATAATTTTCTAACACGAAAGTATACAGTGTGTTTCTACACTCACCCTCTGATAACGTGAGGCTTTCTGAACTTCTGAGGATTTCACCTGAGGTCCCAGGTCAAAAATGTCACGAAGAAGGTCATTTTCCTATTAAAAAAGGGACATTCTTAGAAACAGTACCCAAACACACCTTACGTAACATGCATTCACTATAATTAGCTTTCACAAATCAGTACAAAGAACTGCAGAGGTAAGCAGAACCCATGCAATAACTCTTGATATTAACCTGCAAATGGACTGTAACGCCAGTACCAAGAACATCCTTGAGTGCTGTGTACTGCCTCCGTTGAACCCAGCTCTGCAACTGCAAGTACTCAGTTCCAAACTTAACCACGTCATCTGGAGAAATGCCATCCTAATACATGACAATAACATGAAAACAAAGTTAACATATTTATTATTGCTACAAACATTACACAACACATAGGTTAAAATAGCAATCGAGATATTACATGACTTAAGTCAAACAATAGTATAAGAATCAGTGAGACTTAAATGCAAGTAAAAATAGGGTACTAAACTGCAGATCTTCAACGACACCTAAATGTGTTGTTTAGTGGTTAAGTGAGTGCTACAAAACAAAAAGAGATTGTGCGTTCAAATCCTGCTGAAGCCTGATTTCTCATCTACACCTTCCCCCAATATTGCCACAGTTTTGGGATCACTTTCACTGATTGTCACCCGAGCATGCTAAGAAAAGCTGTTTACCAGACATCTCATTTCCACTGATTGTACCAGTATGGCTGTGCCTGGTTGTTTGTACTTACAGGATTGCTCAGCAAATTCTTTGCATGGCATAAATCTCACTGGCCTTAGCACCTTTACATGACATATCAATGAAGAAGACACTGATTCAAGACAGTAACTTAGCACAAACAGACAGCTGCTCTATTTTCACTTGGGAGCTGGCAAAATCTAAAAGTTTTGTCCGGATAGTTCATAACTTACCTCAACAGTTTTCAAAATGTCTCTGAAACTTGACCGTTGTTGTCGCAGATCTTTCTTTGCTTTATGCTTGTTGCCATCTGTTGCAAGATCTCGCAACAAGTCACACAGCCCATTGCTATCTCCAATGAAGTCTCTATTAAAATCACGTGCCATCTCATACATAAGTGCCAAGCTCTCTCCAGCAGCAATCCGTACATTCAGGTCACTTGTCTCAAGAAGATTTGTCATTCTCCTTAAATGCCTGATGGGCATAAGTGAGATATTGACCAGTTGACATAAACAAGATAAATAAGAAAGTATTCTTATGTTGCATAAAAAGGGAAGTTGAGAGAGTTAACCACAAACTTATTTCAATTTCTTTGCACCACAGGCCTGTTTCAAACTTTTCAGCTCAACAAAATTATTTGACACTGTTTTTTTGTCATGGGCTAGGTGAACTGAAAGAAAACAGTTTGGGGGATTTGACAGTAATCCTGATGTTTGCTGCCAAAGTGTTGAAAATTGAACAATTCACATACACCAAGTAGACATTTGGGTTTGGCACCACATTGCAGCTTGATTATTGAACTGTTCTCTTCAAAGAAGGAAAATTGAAAAAAACAACAGAGAAAAGGAATTCATGACATTTTTACTGGGAGGAACAGTCATTTTCTTATCAACTCCCCATATAGCCCTAGAAAATAATGGTATTTGTGAACACACGAGATGAAGAACTTTTGCACTTGCACTCAATACTTGTCAGACAGAATCATGCACCACACGTCTCATTACTTACTTGTTAATAAGCTGGTATGCTTGTTCTGAAGGTGTAACAGACAGAAGAAGTGCCCAAGCTAATAACACATTGCTGTAAACTTCAACTTCATTTGCTTTGACAGTCTTCTTGTTGTCAAATATACCTTCCAGGACACTTAAGCATTCAAACAGTTCCTGAAATCAGGACATTAGGAAATTTACTTTTTCACCCATTCAATTGAGTCAAGGACAAAAGAAATTATACATCAACTATCTTATTGCAAATCGATAAAAAGATGTTTAAAAACATAATTTGTTTGTGTTTAATGCAGGGTAACAGTTCTGTTGCAAATGAGCCAGTGACTTTTCAACTTGCTGTACCAAGCTTTGTAGCTATACATCAAACGCTAAAGAGGTGAAAATGTAAGAAATCTAATAACTATAACATACATTTATGCTAAAGACAACTTGAAACACAAAGGGAGCAGGTAAATTTAATTACAACTTTGTACAAAGTTAACTGCTTTCATAAAATGTTGGATTTGCAAGGAGTTTTGTGGTAATTACTTGCAAGGAAAACAAAGTATCAACAGTTTTACAAACCCAGCCACTAGAAGTAGATTTGTAAAGCTCTCAGCAGGCAAAAGTTGTCTTTCTATTTGTTAACCAGGTGTTGATACATTGTCTGTGCAGGCAACGAAACTCTACAAAAAGTTATTACTATTGGATACCAATAAGTTACCTTCAAAAAAACCCTAATATTTAACAAGCAAACAAAAACTTACATCAGTATCTTCACTGGCAATAAAACAGCATAAGGCAAGGGCTGTCCCACACTGCAAATAAACACCATAATTATGTCACATTAAATTCAAAAGAAAAATTTTCATAATTTAGAACATAAGGGTTTCGTAAAACATTCAAGATTAAAAATTAGTGATAGTAAAACCAAACAACAGTTCCATGACTCCATGTCATCATTATCAAGTTCAAAGCTCATCATAGAACTGATTGTATAGCATAGGAAAACTAACATGAAAGAATTTTAATATTTTTCAATCAAGAACGTATCACAATAAAAACAACAGAATGTGATACTGGCAAGAGAAAAGTGAAACAGACTGTCTATTGGCTGATAGGTACAGATGGTGTGAGGTCTGGTTCTATATTAAATTATAAGTTCAGTTCTAACCATCTCCAGGTACAATACTGAACAAAAGCAGTGCCCAAGATGGTAATAACTTTTCTTCTCCCCTACTCACTAGCCAGGTTAATATTTAGAAATAAAAATTTTTGTGACAGAGGATTAGGGACACACTAACTGACTATCACTTACACTAGCACGGGCAGCTGATGCCGCCGTCTTGTCCTGAATGACAGTGATCAGATGAGGCTTGAGGGTTTTAAACACAACTTGACTTTCAGATCCTGCACCCAGCTGAACACACAACAGTGCCGCAATGGATGATGCCAACACACGATCTTCAGGGGTACCTGAAATAAAAATAACAATATTCCATTTAACTGTTCTTCACACTGCCATACATGTTGCTGGTTGTGCTTGGTGAAACATTGTTTTTGAAACCAATTTGCATTTTTAATATCTCTGACTTGTAAGCATTAATCATTTCAAAAACAAAGTACTACTATTTTTTTCAAGAAATGCATGCTGATAACATTCCTTCCTCCCAGTGTTCCAAAGAACCTCTTAAAACAAGATTGTGTAAATTTAAGAAAGTTAAAAAAAATTTCTCTGAGAAGGAAAATTCATCCAACACAACAAAGCAAACATCTATAATATCACATTATTATTAAGCTTTGAAAATTGAACCAAAAATAAATTCAAACCATAACATATACATAACATCTTTTTTCTAAACATTGAATCAAGTTCTACTCATGTTATTTTAAATTATAGGTGTATAATATAAACAAATGGCGAGAAATTTTATTCACATATTTATTACTCTTTTTCAGCTTACCTCTTTTCACACATTTCTCAATACAATCCAGTATAGTTATTTTCCTGAAAAAAATTAACATGGCATATAATAGGTATAATTTTTTACCCAGTTCATAATATTACTGTTCATAAGACCTTGCTAACAAAATTCTACATAAGCCATCACCACACACAATACTATGCTAAGATTTAAAGTAGATTGACGCCCTATTGCAGTAACCATCAGACAGCGTTGTTACAACTTCCCCACAAGGGTGGCCAATTTTTGAGAAATGCTAACATAAGAGCTGTTGATGGATGCAAAACAGATTACTTAATGGAGCATTGACGAAGGCCAGTTTTTTCACACTTAGAAAGCATTACCTAAGTAAGTGCAATAGACTCAGGACTGATTGGTCTGGGTTCAAACAGTAGTGTTTACAGACTATAATATTCCACTGAAGGTTATCCCAGCCCCCCCTTCCCCCCCCCCCACCCCCGCTCAAAGTATTCCCTCAGTTTGTTACAGTGTAACATCAATAATGACACTCAACGGGGATCAAACACAAACCGAAAGACCTATTAATTTAGAGTCTATTGCACTGGCACAGATTGACATAAAGTTTCCGTTTGATGAGAAGCCTTATCATATGTACAGTGGTACCCTGTTTTCACACAAAATTATATTTCAACAGTCAACTAACCTGTCTGAGACAAATTCACTGACAATTCTTGACTTCAAAGCTTTCTGGACAGCAATCAAGGCACACTGTCTCTCCCTTGAACTGCAAAAATAAAATGAAATGAGGTTTTACCTTCTACCATTCATTGTACAAACTATATTGGCAACGCATCATCAAAATTAAAAATTGTTAAACTTAACAACATGCAACAGATATCTATTGATTTGTTGTTCGACTAGTGAGACAATCTCAGATAGTGCAGAGTGTTATATGCTGGACATTTTGAGTCATCAGCTGCCTGTATGTAACTTGTTAGTTCAAGGCCCAAAAATAACTTACAATTGAAGGCTTCGGTGGAAAAAGGGCGTTAGGTTTTTTACTCAAAAATGAAATTTATCAAAAACGCTCCAAATTTCGCATGCAGTTTTGTTTAGGTGCGTTAGACAATGTTCTGCATGTTTTTTTGCTGAAGTTTGTTTCGTTTTCGAGATATTACGTATGCAAAAAACCCTGTATTTGTTGTCACGTCAGCACGTGACCGCAAAGACGGTAATTTCACTTAAAATCCAGCAAAATATTGATCTTTTGCAACGTGTAACCTCAAAAAGTGTTGATGTCAGGTTAAAACCGTTAAAACTTTTATTTCACGTTAACGTGCGACCGCAAAGACGTTCGGTTCACTCAAATTACAGCCAGATGTTAATTTCCCGCAATGCGCAAGCTAGACAATGTTGATATCAGGTCATTTACAGAGACTTAAAATTTTGATTTCACATTATCACGCCACCGCAAGGACTTAAACCCTTAGGGTTAGGGTTACCGCTCGAAACTAGGGCTAGCGTTGAAGGGTTACGGAACAAGGTTAGGCTTAGAGTTAACGCTTAGGGCTACGGCTTGAAACTAGGGTTACCGCTTGAAACTAGGGTTACGGAACAAGATTAGGCTTAGAGTTAACGCTTAGGGCTACCGCTTGAAACTAGGGTTACCGCTTCAAATAGGGTTACCGCTTGAAACTAGGGTTACGGAACAAGGTTAGGCTTAGAGTTAACGCTTAGGGCTACGGCTTGAAACTAGGGTTACCGCTTGAAACTAGGGTTACAGAACAAGATTAGGCTTAGAGTTAACGCTTAGGGCTACCGCTTGAAACTAGGGTTACCGCTTCAAATAGGGTTACCGCTTGAAACTAGGGTTACGGAACAAGGTTAGGCTTAGAGTTAACGCTTAGGGCTACGGCTTGAAACTAGGGTTACCGCTTAAAACTAGGGTTACCGCTTGAAACTAGGGTTACGGAACAAGGTTAGGCTTAGAGTTAACGCTTAGGGCTACCGCTTGAAACTAGGGTTACCGCTTGAAACTAGGGTTACGGAACAAGGTTAGGCTTAGAGTTAACGTTTAGTGTTACCGCTTGAAACTAAGGTTAGCGTTGAAGGGTGAGGGTTATTGCCGAGGGTTAGCGCTAGCGCTTCATTGTTAGGGTTAGCGCTTCGGATAACGTTAGAGTTAAGGTCAGGACGCGTTAGGGTTAGTGCAGTGTTAGGCCAAGGAGAACAATCAAGATGTAACCTTAAAAAATGTTGATTTCAGGTTTTTAAAACCGTTAAAATTGTGATTTCACGTTATCACGCGACCGCAAAGACGTTAATTTCACTCAAATTACAGCCAGTTCACTTTACGCGATTTCGCGTTAAGGCATGACGGCAAGGTTGTTGATTTCACTTCAAATCCAGAAAGCTGTTCATTTCACCCAGCACGTAAACTCGAAAACGTCGATTTCGGGCCTAAATAGGTTAAAATGTTGATTTCACTTTAAAGCGTCACAGCAACTATCTCTATTTCATTTTAACTGCCTGCAACGTATAAGCTTAAAAATGTAGGGCTGACAGATTAACAGATTAACCCTTCTGTGCAACGTACAGGTCTCTCTCCTTACATCTGCATGGCCCCTGATCCCAGAAGTTTAAAACACTACAAATCATGCCGATTTGAAGTAAAATCAACGCAACCTGGATCACAGATCTATGTTTTGAATCAATCGATCGCTTCTTGTTGGCCATTATTATGTTGGAATAAAAAAGGAAAAAAACACGCTCTGTAATTAGTTAAATATTATTGTGATTTACGGAGTCTTGTCTTGTCTTGTCTTGTCTTGGCTTGTCTTGCCGAACGTGATCGAAATGCATGCCGGGAAGGTTCTGTTACACCTCGTGCGCGGGTAAACATGGAGGATGATGCAAGAAAAATTTTATAAGTCTAAAAGCAGTTCTCATTTTCCAAACTTTGAAGCTAGCAACGCTTGGCAAATGGGCCACAACTCACGACAGGGTTTTTATTCTTGGGCAAGAACTGCTCTTGGACTTTGCTGCCTGGATCGACCTGACTTCGAACGCTGATAACTGACTTGCCGCTGATATCAGTTGCGTTGGAAGTTACAGAACACGTTTTGCTTCTTTAAAACATGCTGGTGACTTACGGGTTATCAAGGCTTTATGATGCCTATCAACCACCAGGCAGGCTACAAGGTACTTAAAAACAATGCTTAAGATATTAGTCGAAAGAGCTGTACTGCATCATGCATCACTTCTCTTTGCTTTGACGCTCGATCGAAATTCACGTGTTGTCTCACGTCACAATAAGCTGTATAAAAAAATCGCTCCAGATTCCCGCTGTATACGCATTTTTTTTAAAATAGATATCTTCATTTTTGAAAAAAGAAAAGGAACAGAGCGAAAAAAAAAATTGAGCGACCTCGTGTCGAACCGGTGTCACGGCAAAACAAATTCGAATCTGGCCCGTTCAGCGCCTCATCCGCTTGTGCTAACGAAGCAGTAGTAAGAGCTTAAGGTATTATAGTGAGTTGATTGCTTAGCGAAACAAAAGGTTTCTTTTGTTTTCCATTCAACAAAAGGTCCCCAGAGGATGCCCTTGGAAAAATGTGTTTTTTTGCATACGTAATATCTCAAAAAGGAAGCAAACTTCAGGGAAAAAACATGCAGAACATTGTTTGACACACGGAAACAAAACTGCATGCGAAATTTGGAGCGTTTTCGACAAAGTTCACTTTTCAGTAAAAAACCTAACGCCCTTTTTCCACCGAAGCCTTCAATTACTGTTTGTCAAGAAGGTTTTAAATTTTACTGGTGTTTTGCCTTGAATTTCGTTTATTTTTAATTCATTGATACGTTGAACTAGCAAACATGATAATTTTATTTTTTTCAACGCCTACATTTGTAACTTGATACTTTTGTTTTCCTTGCAAAGTTTGTAACATGATACCCTTGTTTTCCCAAAAAATATACAAAGGAAAATATGCTGGCTTTTTTCCTGCTGGAGGAAAATGAACTAATGTTATTAACTTATTAAACAAACGGAAGAGGAATGATTTTGTTTCGTTCAAGAGGCAAATTTTCATATCATTCATAAACAGTTACTAATTTAATTATCAAATAGTCACATCATGTCTCGGAATAGCACGTTCTTATTAGGTTGCCACTGTTGGTACTGTGTTAACAATAAACCAGTTCAAAATACGCAATGATATCGATTGAGACAACCGATTTAGTCTTACATCGGTGAATGAGTCCCCTCAAAGACTGACTAAATTTATTTCCGGTTTCCATAAGTGCCACAGTGTCTGCAGCAATATTTGAGAAGTTTCTTTTGTCACGACATTACTACCGGGTACTTTAAATGTCGCTAACTCGGAAATGTTTAGGGTGAATACATTTGTGAACTTCTTGTTCTCTTTCGTGGGGGGAGAAAATAAACAGGCGGCTGAGGAGATCCATTCGTTTCCCTCTTTAAAGCTTAGCAAACACGAAATAGTTTGAAAATAGCACACAAAATTTTTTAACCAAGCTAGGGATGATTGCAAACGATACACTGTCACAAAAGCGTTCTTTGCACTAAAAAGGAAAAGTGACATTACCTTAAATATAACTGCTATTGGCCTTTAAGAGGAGTGTGGTATCGCACGCATGAATGCTGAACTTGAGAACGGATTGTATCATGCTGACAGTGCTAAAGCACATGCGTCTTACATGTTGTGTTCTACCACAAGGAAAAGCACTTAATGTTCAAGTGTAATTGTGTATGAAATGTATCGTTTACCTAACATATAGTTAACACTAATGCTAATCAATCTGCGAATGCGCTTTGAGCAAATTGCTTTTGTTCCTAAGAGCGGAATAGTACCACAAGGATAACAAGAGAATATTGGAACCATATATAGTTTTCCAATGTTACGAAAGAAGTAATATAAGTATGGTATGTTTTACGCAGCAATCAAAGGTACCTACCCCACCCGCTCAAAACAAGGCTAATTAATTAATTGAAATTAATAAATTAAACAAACATTACAGTTTACACCTTATTACCTTAGTGCCATAGTGCTTTAGCGGCGTCAACCCCCAAACCATCCCAATAGTGCACTCTGCACTAAAAAGGTCATGTCCTCAACAGACTAAAGACTGGCTTAAATGCCTATGCTCCATATGTTTGATAAATTGTTTAAATACTACCACATTTCTTTCATATGTTGAAATGTTATGACTTGCCAGATGTCTGTCTCTTGTTAACTGCCAACCAACATTTTTAAACCAACACTAGATTCTTCACCAACAGATCAGTTTGTAGACAAACTGCTAAACAGACTTATTTTAAAAAGGGAGCTGTTGTTTTTTTAGTGTTGTTTATCTACAGTTTAGTTCCTGAGGTTTTTTCCTTTCTACCCTTTTTGACTTGTACAAGTGATGTCTATTTTTGTGGATGATGTATGCGTGTAATATGAATCTCCCAACCCAAAACAATTAATTTTGTTTACAACTACTGGGGTATGAAAATGCTGAGTAATCTTATCGTGACCTCTATTATATATGTGAAATCTTTTTTATGTATTACAATAAATAGTGACTTGTGACGCAAGAAGAGAAAAACGTCACTTTGTTGTTAAAATCCTAAACAGAAAAACCTTATTTGTTGGTGGACTTATTCAGTTATTGGATTAGTATGTAAGAAATATTATATTCTGTTAAGCTTTCAGTTTTATTTCTGTTATTAAAAAAAAGTAGAGAATTAATTGAGCTTATTTGAAGCATATTTCAAGTAAGCTTGATTATCTTCCATTCTCTGATCTGAAGTATATTTTTCTGTGGCCTTATGCCCCAGTAACAGAAGACGAGCGAGTGAGTGTGAAGTACATTTGAAAGAAACCAAATGTGCACATCGATAATCGAAGCACACCCTAAGTACATTACATGTACATCACGTTTTCCCCCTACTGAAGTCCGATATCAAACCCGTTAAAGCACAAAGATCTACCATCCAACGTTTCGAAATCAGAGAAGAAGTAGAAAAACCTGTAAAAACATAAGGTTAAAACCTCATTCATGACTTTCTCCGCCACAGAGAGGGGCAACAAACTGAACAGAAAGGAATTGATCAGAACCTTCTTTGAGTTGCTCCATCGATGTTGTCCGCTAAGATCTGCTCAAAATCATCTTCTAATTCTAGTTCCCCTCCTTCATCAACGCCATCAACTGTGGAATAGAAATTAGTGATCTGAAGATCAACGATAAAATACAGTCATTTCAACTAGCTATAGCTTCCCAGAGGCTACTCGCATGCACGTGTTGCAAACAGACAAACCTTCGTCTCCGCTATGAGTTCCTGTCGAGGTATGGCTAGCAATGCTTTGGTTCTCTAAATCTTCATCATCGCTCTCGTCCCCTGTTCTCCTTCCTGAAGAGTAAAGTAATACACAGAGTTAAACGTTAAATCGGTTAACACTACATCACATAGATCGGAAACCAAGTGGATGAATGAATAAAGAATGGCGCGTAACTATTGATACCCATCAACGCCACCGTTGTGTAAAATAAAAAATAAAGATCGCACACAGAAAAGCAACTGCTAGGCACGATTTAATGTAGCAATTCAATTAATAATTCTACATGTAAACATCCAAGCAAAGAGGATGAAAACAACAAACATCGCTCTTATAACACACCTTTCTTCCTTGGTTGTTGCGTACCGCGTTTTCCTCTTCCTTTGCCTTTCGAGTCCCCGTTTTTAGGCATGGTTGTTTTCAAGAATCGAGCGTTAAAATTAGTTCCTAATGTGTTATTTCACGACACAATATGTTTTCTTTCGTATACTTCTTCTTTTTCTGGCAAGAAAGCTGTGGATAGATGTGTTTTTAGGCTGAAACCTCCGAAAATTCATTGGGAGAAGAATTTGTACACCTTGACCCAACAAGTGGGAAGAAGAAATAGCCGGCGATGACGTAAAGATCCCTGAAGAAAACGTGATCGACGGCAAGCCTGCAACGAAACTCTTAGAGAGGGGAGGGACAGAAATTTTTCTTTCGCATGTATCAAAGGAACTAACGGTCGAAAATAACCAAATTTCTACAAAGAACAAACAAAATCATTTATAAAAATAATCAAGGAAGGTAAATGATGTATATATTTGTATTAATATTAAAAAGTAAGGATTCCTATTACTGCCCCTTTGGGGTACCACAGAGTCAAAAAAATTCCCGATTTTGCCCCAGTATCGCGCGGTTTGTGATAGGTGTTTTGGAAGCGAAGGATCTCGCTTCGGAATAAAGCGAAAAGGAATCGTTTACAGTTTTCATCTGGGATGATTATGTTGGCATAAAATGAATGGTAAGGTTTTAAAGTTAATATAGATTACATCGCAATTGTGTTTTTCGTTAAGGAGAAAAATCTGCGTGAATTTACAAATCAATATGTCGACATTGTTAGGACGTGGCATTTCGAAAATTTTATGGAAGTACTGTTTGCACTCATGACTTTAAACATAATTTTAAGGTCCTACCCACTTTCGTTTATCTCTTTCTTCTCATGAGAGGTAAAGGTACCTTTTCAAGACCCATTTTGTCTCACGCTAACAGACAAACTGTCTAAAATCAGTGCTTTTAGCTTTAGCTTACGTGTGTATATATCTTGCAATTGTGATTTTGTATTTACTAAATAAGCTTAAATCTCATACGAGTGCGTGCACAATTGTTTATTAATATTCCAAACGGTCCAATTTAATTCTTTGTGTAGGTAGTGTCCAAATGAACTTTTTATTGCATGTCAAACTATTCTCGCATTTTAATTGGTTCTGGACACAGAGATTACATCATTAGCATCTTTTTTTTATTGTATAAAACAAGATGATTCCATCTTGCTCAGTGTCTGTTCCGTAAAAGATCACTAATGACACCAAAATGTGGTAAGAGTATCAGTGATACACTCACATAACGGCTTGCGTACCACTTGTTTGTTCTTACTACATTTTGACATCATCTGTGATGAATTACTGAACAAACACACATATGGAATTTATTTTATGACTATTTTGAGCACAATAAGCATAACAGATAGTAAAAGTACATCCTAGTCCAATTTGGATGTAGTTTTATTGAAATAATCATCACTATCACAGACCCTTAAGTAAAAAAAAACCCATCCCTTCTTTCTAAATTGGATGGTAAGTAGCCCTATTTCATCTACTTAAAACAACTAGATTAAAACAGTATTACAGCGCTGATTATATTACCGTGAACACCTAAAATATGTCTGGAATGTTTATTGTGTTGTAACCAATCACATGCGAGATGTTCAAACCACAGAAACCACAGGCAACAAACCGTTTCCTATCGGCCACGGAACAAATTATTTTTGTTTTGTTTAAGGATACAAACTGTCTTACTAGGAATTTAAAACACTGCTGTTCCCCAAGATCAGTGCTGAGGACCGCATCCAGGTCATCGTTCAAGTTTAGAAAGAAAAAAATTTACAAGCCAACGCGACACGATGGCAACCAGCTTTCCATGTAACGACATCACATGAAGATAATAAAAAATCAACAATCATGATTAGTATAATCCTTGCTAATATTTTTTGTAGAACAGGGGTTGATTTGTGTGGGCTAACAATTGAACCCTCGAACTACTGTGCCAGCAGAAGTTCCTTGATCACAAGATCGCAAACTGGAAAGACCGCCGAACAAATTTGCAATCAGGCGTAACTAATTATTCCGATTTCAATCGTTACAAAAAGTTTGAAAATTCGCGCGCCAAACCGTCGCGTGCGTCCGCCCGGCACATCAGCTTAATTATTTACTTCAAAATCGCTCAAACCTGTATTCTTCGCTATTTAGCACATACTGTAAACAAATGGGCAGGAAAATTATTTGTTTACTTGTAAAAAGACTGATTGTTAAAACAAAAACGAAAATAATTTGTTCCGTGGCCGATAGGAAACCATTCGTTGCTTGTGGTTTCTGTGGTGTGAAGATCTCGCATGTGATTGGTTACAACACAATAAACATTCCAGACATATTTTAGGTGTTCACGGTAATATAATCAGTGCTGTAACAGCAAAGGAACAGTATTATCTTGTTTCCTTAATTTGAGTATGAATAAGTTCCAAGACCAACTTAAGGTGGCGCAAAACAGTTCCAAGACGTAGATCTTGATTGGTCATTATAACCACACTGTAATGTCAATTGATAGCAAACTCATGGTATCAAAACACTTCCCAATCATTGCTGAGCGTGCTCCTGTCAATTTTTTGGCATAACAGACTACCATAGCAACCGTACGACCTTCTAAGAATACCCTTAATTTTAGCTTTAGGCTCTTATAGCTCAAAAATGAGTTTGGTGACCCCCATTTTTTATTATCAAATTTTGATAACCATGATAACATCCAACTTTTTGGAAAGTTAAAAAACATTCTGTTGAGTGGGTTCAGAGTCACCCCACAGAATTTTTTTAAACTTAATAAAGAGTTGCATCTTATGATGCTTATCACAGTTCAATAATAATTGTGGGGTCCTCAAGCTTGTTTCTCACACACAACTGGTAGCCATGCCAAGCTGAACCTTGCAACAAGAATGGCGAATGGCAACAAGAAAAGTGAGCAATCTCATGAGCCATGTGACCTATACCCCCCACACACTAGCACCCAGACTCCCAGATGTGTGTGAGAAAAACGTTTTTCCTCAGCCAGCGGAAAACAACACTTTTGAGTTATAAGTTGGCTAAAAGCTAAAATTAAGGGTGTTTTTAGCAGGGCACATTGTTGCTATGGTAACCTGTTAAATAAAAAGGATGACCATCACCTGTTAAGCAATGATTAAGTATTTGTACGAAACCGTTAATGTAGGATCACTTTTTAAACAGTGGTAGTATTCATCATAGCTATTAGAGAACTACTGGAAACTGCATTGCATTAATAATTTTGCATTGTACACAACTATTTACTATTTACACAAGTTTCATCACAATACTTTACTAATTCACTAAACATGATAAACAGGACCTACAGTATAACGCAACTAATTCACACTCACTTACATACACACACTCCTGAACAAGTTTACATAGCAAAGTCACACTTATTTGAGCTTGACATGTTCTAAGTTATTCACCTACATCTCAAATTTATATTGCCCACTTCTTCCTGAACATATCTAAATTATTATTTTTTGTACAGATATATTTTTCAATGTCATAACTTTAATTTGACTTTTGATTTAAAACCTCATATACTTGGAAGTTCTTATTTCTTCTACACACCCACAAATAAATTTAATAAGTAATAATTAAGTAAGGTAAGTTCTGGTGTTAGAAGACCGATTAATATATCTTTCACATCAAGATGTATCTGCTGTTGTGTCAAAGATAAGTGATATAATTTGAAATCTTTCCCAAAAGAAATTGAAGAAGAGCAATCATAAAAGAGATGCTGCATTGTTTCTGATTCACTGTTGCAGAAAGTACATAGATATCTGCAGTGTACCCGATTTTGTGTAATTTTGAATTTGTGTAGAGTATAGAGTTCAATACTTTGAACTGAAAGGCTTAGACATATGGCTGAAAAGCAACTGAATGGGGAAGAGAGAAAGCGTTTTTCAATGTCTCATCAGTTAAATTAAATTCACACTTTAATAAGTAATAGTCTTTTGATTTCTTTTTAGTTGCATCAAATTACAAAAAGGCCGTAATCAATTTTAAAAGATAGATTTAGGGCTGTATGATCTGGATTATGATAAGCATTCCTTAAAACGAACAGTACAGAGTGGCGAAGACCAGTCCATTTGAGTCATGCATTTCTTTCACTAATTAATGTTTTTCCTTTTTTTCGTCAGTTTACTCATTGGATGGTGTGTTAGTCTTAGCCCTGTTGGTGGTGTGTACCTGTGCCTACATAACAAAAGTTCCAAGACTTAAGTCCTTCTTTCTCTCTGAAAAGAAGGGTTTCTTTGGAGTATTTTATAAAGGTAAAATAACATGACAATTTGGTCTTCTCCATAGCCTTTAATAGTGAAAAATAAGCAGGCTTCTTAGATTACCATGTCCATATTCCATTTCCAGTATCAAACTCTTAAGGTCATTATCTTGTGGGTAAATATGAAATTCCTCATAAGATTATTAGTCTTATCAATCAGCAATGACAATTCAATGTCCCTATTCTACTATTTAAACTAAGAGCAGAGTGTAACACAACTAGGTAAGGTAACGGCAACAAATAAGCAAACAACAATATAGTGTAACTTTGGGGGACACAGCCCTCAGTGGCAGGTTTGATGTGACTTCATGACAGGTGCACAAAACCAAAAGCCTCAGCAAAAGCAAAATTGTTGCAAAATGTGTACTCTCGTGAGAGCTGCCAGGATTATTCCCTAGCTGTGACAGTATATTGAAATTTGTATAGCAAGACAGTGTCTCAAAGTATGACCAGTAGGTACAGCTGTACTATAAGCTAAATAGATGCAACGTGGCAAGCTTGTCAGCCATGAATGGGGCTAACAAATATATGGGCCAATCTAGGAGAAGCCAAGATATTTCACTAGATTACAGGGCAAGATAGAAGCTAAAATACAGGCATGAATAGCATTTGTTCTAACTGCCAGAACAAGGGAACATTCATTCAATAATTTAGCATTTGGTATTGTTCTATTATTTATCCTACTGGATTAATGTGTGACGAACGAAAAACTGCCTTGTGCCAATGGGTGTCATGTTCCATTAACTGCATTTTACCAACCAGTAAAAACATAAACAAGCGAATATTGAAGTTAATAGCCAATGTTTCAGCATCATTGTGACACCATTCTCAAGCAAAGTGAATAAATTATGTGAAGATTTGATTTCTATGCTTTTAAAGTCTCTAGAAATTAGCATATAACAATTAGCTTACAAGTTCTTTAAGTGAATACCTTTTTGCAAATGCTTCCATTTGAACATTTAGAGATGGTTTAAGTTTTCGTATAAAAAAATCTCCTCAGCTAGGCTGCTAGAACAAGTTTGATTGCCTTATTAAGGAGATGCTTTTTATTCACTTTGCCTTGAGAATGGTGTCATGATGAGACCAAAACATTGACTATTAACTTTAATATTTGCTAGTTTATATTGCTATCATACAGTTTCTAAAGCCCAGTTCAAATGTTGTGCTGTTGAATGTGGTTTCAAGTATCACACCACATTCTATGACAAAGTAAACAATTAGTGACAACTTCAGCTTTCCATTGATTCTGTTTACTTTTCCTTGTCTTACAAATGAATTCATCAGAAAAATGGAACAAATTGTCACTTAAAGAACAGCTCTAAAACTTGCTCACTTTCAAAATAACGGAAAAAACAGGGTTTTGATGTTTTAATGTAAGCCTACGCAATTTCCAGCAAGAAGTAGAAAATGATTTGCTATTTCTTCCATTTAAATTTAGCTTTTTAATGTTTGCTGAGTCATGAAGTTACCGGTAAAAATTAAATTGAAAGGCTCTGGAAAAACCCAACTGCTTCTCTTATCTTGGGACCAGTTATTTAAGTTGTGTTGTGTAAGTACAGCCATTTTAGATGTAACTGGTCTTAGTCATCTAGTAATTCAATTTAAACCTCTAAAATGACAAAACCCCTCCCTTAATCAGCAACTTCAACACATTAATTCGAGCCTGACTCTGAAGTGTACAAAATCATGCTTTTTCCTATTTTGGGGATATGAACCATTTTGCTTATTACTATGTACGTCTAGTTATTTACTTTCAACTGGCACCTTGACATGTAATTTGCATTGAAGAAGGCAGGTGTTTCTACCAAAGCATGTTTGTATTTAATTTAAAATTGTAACTTACATCTGAAAAAGACAAGTGAAAGTAAAACAAACCAAATTCAACCTAGTTATAATTATGCCAGTTGAGAGAATTGATCAAGCAAACTAGTGTACTAACCAGAACGGCAATAGTGAACAATAGCTCCCATATTCGGCTGTCGGCCAACTGTCGGCCAACTGTCGGCCAACTGTCGGCCAACAGGTTACCGACACATTACCGACACATCACCGACAGTCGGCCGACGCTGTTAAGTAGAGCACAAATCGACTAAAAAAAGAGTAAAAATAAATCGAGTCAAAAACTTTTCCGGTTGAAAAAAGTAATTAAAATTGAAATCTGTCGATCGTACCGGATCTCTCTCCTTGATCCTCTTTGAACTGTAAAATAGGCTTTTTTACTCCTACTCCTGACTGCACATACCAAAATGTAGTGGTAAATTTAGTACCCATTTCTCATATCTTTGTTTTTACACAAAATAGGCTTCGGATTTAACCATTTTGGGGCAACAAATACACAAAGCTAAAAGTAATTTTCCAATTGCCCCACTGACAGGTTACCGACACATTACCGACAGGTTGCCAACAGGTCACCGACTGTCGGCCGACAGTCGACCAACACTTTGGCCTCAAACATAACGCAAACTGTTGGCCGTCTGTCGGTCGACAGTCGGCCAATTGTTGGCCGTCTGTCGGCCGACTGTTGGTCGACTGTTGGCCGACTGTGGGCCAACTGTTGGCCGACAGTCGGCCGACAGTCGGCCGACAGTCGGCCGACAGTCGGCCGACAGTTGGCCGACTGTCGGCCGACAGTTGGCCGACAGTACATTTTGGGAACTATTCTTCACTATTACCAACCAGAACATTTTTCCCAATTAAACTTAACAAGAACCTCACCAATCATGATTTTTAAGGAGATTAATATTCAATTTTTTAATTTAGAAGACAATGTTTTGATGTTACAAACATCATTGTCAGTGACATAATATTTGAAAAACCGTTAGGACAGGATATAACATTGCGAGCAGCCAAAGCAGTTGATTGCAGTAGAACATGGCCAAAGTGTATATTGTTTAGCATGCATACAGTCTATGTTTATAATTTTATTATGTTTGTTTCTATCTCCTTTCAGCTGCAGTTATTGGAATTCGTTTACATTGGGCAGTGGCACTCTCGTGTGTTTTAATGGCATTGTATGTTCTTGTCCTCAAGTAATGGAATATAACAAAACTTTCTGGGTAGTTGACAGCTTAGCAAGGACTAGCTTCAAGACATTTGAGATCATGAAACACATCAAAGGATCATGTTCCTGTGGTTAGGAAACATTGCAGTGGATATATTTACTGAGTGGATATTATGGCATGGCCTGCTACTTGGAGAAATATCATTGTAGACATTTTTTAGCTTTGTTGGTTATCAAGTTTAAATTAAGTTATTGAAATTCAGTCTCTTTAGTAAAATGTGGGAAGCCATCATGAATCTACTAAGGCATCATCCATGGGAGAAATGTGGAGAATTACATTTTTCCTTTGAGACAGGGCTGACAAATCCTGAGTAATGATAGGGTTTGACATCTTACTTCCTTTGGAGACTCAAAATGGTTCCTCGCACATTATTGCACAGAGTAGGTTAATTTTCTAGTAGCATTAAGGTTTGGTAATGCTGTTATATAAGGTCATTTGCATGCTACAGAGAGAAAGTCTGGAACAGCTTGAATAAAAAATTTAACAACAAAAAAGTACTTGTCCAGTCCAGTTGCATTTTCCATTCCAAAGGACTTTGCTCTACTTTCAACATCCTCCCTTCTGAGCCAAAATGTCATTTATACTTGGTGCTGCTGTAAAGTTAATCTGGTAAAAGATATAGAGGATATTACATGATCATGCAGAATATGAATTTTATCTTGGAGTGCTAATGGTACAATGTATCTCTCATGAGTAAGCCCAGGGAACATGTAGAGAAATTAATTTTTCAGCATGAGATAAAATTTGTATCCTTAGAAGTCATGTGATGTGCTGTTAATTGAATAGATATTGATGAAACATGCAAACCTAAGACATCATAAAAACTTTTATTTTTCATTTTAAGAGCACACAAAACATGATGTTAATATGATGCTGACATGTCCACTGAAATGTCTGTAACCATGACAACATCAATATGCTTGTACAGTATTTGAAAAATATTCCCACTTTGCAAAACAAAGAAGTCAAATTTTAGGACTAAGAAAAATCCTGGTATTTTATAAAAACCAGAAATGTTGACACAGCACAAATGAATTGGTGTAGTAAGTAATTTGTGATTCCATAATCTTGTGTGGTATAAACAAAATTATGTACATGAAAATTAATTAAGGTCAAACAAATGTTTTTAGTAACCTTTCTCATTTTATCCAAGCTGTACTAGAACTTGATGGTAGTTTAAATGTATCTCTGTTATCCAATCCAATCCAATCCAATCCAAACAAAATTGTTTTTATCCAAGTCTTTAAAGGGGCATTGTCAAACTATTTGGCAACTTTATAAAAAGCTAGAAGGTGTCTTTGTGTCGATTGAAATACAAAACTAATGATGTATTTTTGTTATTAAAGACTATTTGAGGGTACTGGAACTGTTTCCTGTCGCCTGTCGCTGCAGATGGCATGGATGGCAATGGATTGAAACTACTTTTGATGCTACGTGTTCCAAAAGTCCTCAAGAAATTTATTATGATTAGCCCTCTCTGATAAAATTCATTTGATATCTTCATCGTAGTTGTGCAGAAGTATTTTGTTTATTATTGAAGCCTCAAAGTAATGATTTTGGCACAGAATTGACCTAAAAGAGCAAAATCCTTGTGACACTGCTCCTTTAAAGAAAAATGATTGCATGGTTACAAGAGTAAAAAATTGTTGTTTCATACTGGCTCATAAGTATGACCTAAAATGGTTTTGATGCAGTTTGTTTGGTGTTAGTAAACGCATGTTACAGTCAAACTAAGTGAAGCGTTCCCCTCAAGATTGCATTAATGAACTGATTATTTGAAACTTGAACCCACTAATCGTTTCAAGAATGCAATAATGAATTGATTATTTGAATATTGAACTCGCTTGTTTGATCCAAGGATACGGCTAACGGGTTCTGTTTTCAAAAAATCAATTCACTATTGCATTCTAGAAAAGACTAGTGCATGTAGGTTTGAAACCTACTAGTCGCAACAGTGAATTGATTTTTCGAAAACGGAACCCGTTAGCTGTATTCCTGGATTGAGCGAGCGAGTTCAATATTCGAATAATCAATTCATTATTGCATTCTTGAAACGACTAGCGGGTTCAAGTTTCAAATAATCAGTTCATTAATGCAATCTCGAGGGGTACGCTTCACTTAGTTTGACTGTAAAGTTGCATTCGAAAATATGGGAAGTCAAATCCTCAGGGACTTTTGATAGTATTTGTACAGCATTTAGATCCATTTGACTCAGGAAAATTAGTTGAAATTTAAAAGTATTTATCTCACTTCATTGTATTTTAGTAGCATTAGCATCAGGTTTATGTTTGTGTACAAAGCAATCTTGATTTCAGTGAATTCAAGTAGGAAGTAACATGAAATATCCATTCATGCCAGCTTTTTTTGAAGGGAGAGTGAGGAAAACAAAGCTATAAAAAGACTAATAAAAATCAGAAAAGTGTGGAGAACAACTAAACAGATCATTTACTGAACTGTCAATATATTACTATTACAGGTGTAGATTACTTGAAGTAAGTTGATAAATCCTCTTCACTGTAACTGCATATCTTTTGTCAGAGATTTCTCATTGTCACCATGGGGAGGAGGGAGGGTACAACAATGTAACAGGGTGTGAGGACTGTCAATCTCACTGCATGCAATGAAAAACAGGAAAAAGGCTATTAGCTTTAAAATGTAATTTCAGAAAGTCATACAATCCTCAGCTTGTTATGCATTTTCTGACAGATTCTGATACTTGTTAAGGGTTCCATTGCAAATGTCTAACAAACACTCCAGTTACTTTTATTTTTATAAGGAAGTGTATATGGTAATACTCCTGACAGTACTAAGGGGAGTGGGGGTGGGGGGTAAAGTAAGCAGTTCAATAGTTGGTTATTAGTTCTGTTATTAAAACTGATTGTATGGGACATATTCAATATACTTCATAGCTAATAAAGTCCTCATTTGAACTTACCTTCTCAAACTCATTAATAATTCATTAAGTTAAAACAAAGGAAATTATAACCGCGACGGTGGTTTGGATACCCGGTCCTAATTAACATAGATTTTGACGATTTTTCCTCTCCGTTTGTTCCTTAGTTTTTGTTTCCATTGAGAAGATATATCAAACACTCGAGACAGCTAGTGTTCATCGGCTATCCAAACACCTCGAATTTCGTCAAAAATACTCCGCTGGGCGTCGTATTTTCAACTCTCTTCTTGTTTGGATATCCCGATGAAACATCGTGTCTCGTGTTTGATATAGTACTTATGATGTCCACTATTTTTGGTGTTCTTTTTTTTTTTTGTCTAAAGCCTTATATGGGACAGATCACTCATTCAGAGGGATTCATTTCTGGTGTAGAACAGACTCATTTAAAAAGAGCTTTCATCTGGAGGGTGGGGTTGCCACTGAGGATGTTCATCCTATTTAGGAGTTTTACACGTAAATGGTGTTTTGGTAATTTTACAATATGTCATCAAATTTTCACAATGTTTCCATATTGTGTCATTCCTTTAGCTAGGGCACGTTTTTATGAGGGACCACAAATAGACCATAATCACCGTACACGCCGCATCACACAAAGGATGTTGAGTAAATAAGAACCTAATGGCTCGAAATAATTTTAAGTTACAGGTATGCCACTTTCTATTCACTCGACATCTAAATTGCCTTATTTGTTTAAGACGTAGAAACTCGTTTACAGACGAAAAAAAAAACTTGAAACACACGCAGATCTGAAGTCTAAAAGTTCCGCAAAACAAGGTAACTGTTCTTTTTTAAATTTCTTCTCTTTTTTGGTGCCACTGGCGCCACGCCCAAAAATGTGGATTCTGGTACATTGGTACTTTTCGTACCTTTGTAGAGGAGGGGAGGAATTCCATGTGCGATGGTCGACTTTTTAACTTTCAGGAGACAAGTTAAGAAATTGTGTAAATTAATTGTGCAACTATTAATTTAAAAAATATTTTCTGAGTTGGAAGAAGTATTGCGCTTTATTCGCGAGTAGTAAATACCTGTAGCTCTACAATCCTTTTGTTACAAATTCCGGCTTCCAAACCAGCACTGCTCATTACCGAGTTATCACATTTTTCTCTCATTTCACAGTCTATCATATAGCATATAACAGTCTATCAGTACTGAAATTCACGGTCCAAGCTCTTCTTGTTAACAAGTAGTGCGCAATATTGCCTAAAAAATCCCTCATGAAAATCCCACTTAGTTGCCTCCTCCCGTGAGCCTCGTGAAGTTTCAAACTTCTTTACTCCTCGGCTGGGTTTCTGTCTCCTGCTTCCCTGTCAGTTTTCACTGAAACCCTTAGTTACATACTTTAAGTTAAATAAATCCACCTCAATTCCTCGATTCATTTTAATTCAACATTGTTGGGCGAAAATATTGCAAAACTATCGGGTGCCAGACCAGTTTTGCAGAGGATGGTAAAGGGTATTTTCGTGATTAGTAAATGGTCTAATTCTTTTCCCGTGAAATGTGAAATGGTCTTTTTGTTCTGGTGAAACGTAATTTCATTAGCAGCCGTGAACCGTGATTTTTCAAAATAATTGTCCGTGAAATGAGAAAGAAGTCAGTTTCTAATTCGTCGTAAACTATGTTTTTGGTTGTGTTTTCTATTATTTCCGACACTGGGTAATTAACAACAGTTATGGACCGTGACAGGACAGTACCTCCGTGTTCTTGGTCTTTAGGGACCGTTGTTCAGATTTGATATTTGATTCGTCCTTCATTTCAGTCTACTGCTATTTCAAAACGGCGGAAACACACCAAAGTCGGCATAATCTGCATCAAGTTAACCAAATGTAACCGTCTTCACGAACTCATCATCGAATTATCGGGTACTTTCAACACAAATCCACCTTGAGGATTTTCCAAGGATGACACAACAAAAGTAACCGTACCCGTGATCCGTGAGTTCAACTGAACAAGGTTTGATTAGGAAATAGGCAAGCGCCTTCGGTAAATGCGTTAGACAATGCAACGTCCGACAAGAAACAACTAAAGTCTGATAAAGCTGGAACTCTTCTTCTCAACATGTATCGCACTGCCCCGGCTCCACCAGAAAGAACGGCTAGAGTTTGCACCGGCCAGAAAACTGGAAGATTAATGTGACTTTTTAAGAGGAGGTGCCATATCATCAAGGGATCCGACCTGAAGGCGATCAGCTTTCTGAATATGATAAAGACTCCTCCGACAGTGAATTGGACGATGTACGTAGCTGTGGAGGAGAGAAGTCCCCTTGGTCACATGCAAAACAAAGAACTAGATTTTCTTTTTGCTGCGCGTATAAAAAGAAGGGGACGGATGATAAAGACATTTTAAAAGGCTGTGCTTTCGGTATAACTTAAATATCACAAGCTAGACGGTTACGTATGTTCGTGTAAAAAAATTCTTTTTTGCGTCAGTGAAGCGTGAAATGCCAATAGACCCTATATGCAAAAATGGCTGCCTATAAATTATTCTTTTGTTCGTATTCAAAATAGCCTTACTAACCTCGTTCGGGATAAATTCTTTACATTTTTTGTCTCAAAAACGAGGTTAGTGAGGCTAATTTAAATACAAACAAAAGAAAAAAAGGCAGCCATTTTTGCATAGGGTTTATTTTATTTCCCGATTTATTCCAGTTTTCCGGACCAATTTATTCCAGTTTTCCGTGAGACGTGATCTAACCCTCCCCTCCCCCCTCTTTACCACCCTCTTTGCAATGAGGTTAGAAAATATTCTCTTGGATAGACTTGCTGAATTTTAGCCCTACACAGTGTTGGACAAAAGTTGGATATGTACAAGTTAAGCTTTATTTCAACTGACTACATTTGAAAGTTCTCAGTTTGGAAAAGTCCAGCATATGTTGCTTTAGTTAGGTGGCATTACCATATCTCAACCAGGGCTGAAAGCTAAGGGCCAACAATGTTGCAATTCCAATCACAAACGCGGATGTCAACGGGGCGAGATAAGTATTTGTCGTCTGTTTTTCTCCCGGTTCAACCGAAATCGGGTAGGAAGTTAAAAAAAAATTTACCCACGAGCTGCATGATTAGCCGGCCTCTGGCGTTTACTGGAAATTATGATGAGACGTTTCCTCTATTTTCCCCACAATTCCATCCCTTGCATTCTTTTCCATAACGCCGGATGATGTAGCATATTTTTAACTTAGCTAATGAAACCCCAATTTTTACTTTTAATACACATATTACTCACTCGAGACAATCTCTTAGTCTATAAATGATTACAGAAAATTTAAAGTGCATTGATTACAGCATCGATACAGCAATCATTTCAGCAATTTTCCACAGGTGAAAAAAGTTAATTAAGTGACAGGATTCAAGTCGGAATATTTAGCCTCTATAGACAAAAGCTTTTTACCCGTAAATCACTTTCCCTTCGGAAGACTTGAAAGAAAGATTCGAACGGCAGTAAAGAGATTGTT
Source organism: Platygyra sinensis (assembly GCA_019787425.1). Classification (NCBI taxonomy): domain Eukaryota; kingdom Metazoa; phylum Cnidaria; class Anthozoa; order Scleractinia; family Merulinidae; genus Platygyra; species Platygyra sinensis. Next base: position 73,946 of record JAHPZR010017376.1, read on the forward strand.
TACTAAGACAAAATATTTGGTTTCCGGCAAACCGACCTAGCCGCTGACCAATCCAAATTGGTTTGAAAATGTACTAAAGAGAAAGTAATTCCTGATTCAATACCTGTGGTCTTTTCTCTAGTCTTGCTGAAGTATATAGAGACCAAATCAAATGCCTTGTATTTTTCTAACATCGGTGCGTGAAGGCGCGAGGAATAATAAAATAAAACCTCCACGTAATTGAGTTTCGCGCTTTTTTTACGACGAAAATTTAAACAGACAACGGGAATGGCTATGGACAGATCTTGTTTTACAGTACAATATCAAGATTTCTCGCTATGACAGTTTCAGATAGTCTTATTAATAGCTTCTTCTCCTTCTTGAGATCTGTTAAATATTCATGTCTTTATATTCCTTGGTCAGCTGTATTTTCTACCCTTTTAACGCTAGACTAAACTTTTTTTTGCCGTTAGACACAGTATTAAAAATACCGTTTTCAATAATTTAACTTTAAGCAGCGTATTACTCAAACTACATGAATATATAGTCCCTGTGGTGATGTTATTAAAATTTAATAGTTTAGGAAAACCTCAGGTGAAGAGTTTGCTTTGTCACCCTAACAAAGACGCTAGCAATAATTCAGGTTGAATTCTTCGTTTTCGTTATGTGAACCCACACCCAGTGTTTCTGAGGGTCGCGCTTGCTCATGCAAGTATAAATCGTTTGAAATTCGAAAAAATTTACATAACAAGTGTCCCGAAGCAGCTGTGACATCTGTGCTTTTGCTCTTTTGGCAGAATTTCATCAATCTTTGCTTCAATCGCTCGCTAATGAAAAACAAAATGTCTGTATTTGTTTTAATATGTAAGAGTGTAAATTTCTTGGAAATTTCAGTTTCGGGACAGGAAATAGAAATCTTTTCGTTTTCTATGGATATATTTCGCTTCGAAAATAAGTAAATGTACCATCAGCCATCTGGATTGCCTTTGTCCCGCCTTTGTGATCAAGTGCTCAAACGCCATTGGTGCAGAAGTAAGGTCATAAGAATATAGTAATCAATCCCCTAGTGTACCAGCGCTCATAGTTACCAATTCTGTTTTCATAATCTTCGTTATTTGCGACCTAAATACGTTCTTAATCATCTGATTTAAGCTATTGATGCTTTCACGTTCTATATCGCGCTTGACATGTATGATCGTTGAAATGTTTTTCACGTTCCTCATTGCAAAAAGAGGACCACTGAAACAGTTGCCTCTCTGATTTTTGTGTAATTTCTCATTACACAGATATGTAGACCCCACGTGTACGTCACCATGCACTGGCTACAGGCAGTTTTTCTAACCGCCATATTGGATTTGTGATCGTAACAACTCGATTATATATTTTTCCGGAGGAGGTGGACAAATAATGGTCATGAAGAGGTCTTCTGATTCAGAGACGCTAACGAAGCCGAAACGAATTCGTTCGAGAGAATTCGACGATAACGGTGTTCGCGATAGACTGTCTTCCCCAGACAGCGCGCGGGATAGTGGTTCCCCGATTCGCCGAAGTTCTTCTTTGACAAGAAAGGTCGATGTTAGGACGTATAAACGCAGCTCAAATGTAAATATGCGAACCGAAAACAACTACCAAAACCAGCGAAAAAGGACCGACCGAGAGTCTGAACCCCAAATTCGACTCACAAATCTTGACAGTCATATTGGAGATCAGGCAATGAAACAAGAAATATTCCACGAGTTCAAAAAGTTCGGAGGCGCCGAGATGACCGTGCATTTGTCCGGACGGGATGACGACCGTTATGGAGTTGTGTACTTTCGAAATATCGATGATGCTCGTGAAGTAAAGCGTGCCATTGAGCGCCGTGGAAGACCTACACTGTTTGACCGACCAGTTAATGTAGAATACGATTTTCAAGAAAGGACGTCTCGACGAAGTTATAGTCCGAACGAGTACCCGCAGAACTACAATCGTCCGCCGTCTCCTGCACGCCGAACTCAACGAAATACCCCACAGTATGATCTTGATCGAAATCGTGGGGATAATGATCGTAAAAACTTCAAGAGTGGTGGATCGTTTGGACATCAAAATCAAATACGGCCTGCAGAGTACATCCCTCCTGAAGATGACCCAAAAGCTACGAGAACGCTGTTTGTCGGAAACTTGGAAACGAGCATTTCGAGCCAAGAGCTGCGTCGAGCTTTTGAGAGGTTTGGAGTTGTGTTGGACGTGGATATCAAACGACCGGCTCGTGGACAAGGTAACACGTATGCTTTTGTGAAGTTTGCAGATCTTGATGTTGCTGCGAAAGCCAGGGTGGATATGCAAGGTGAAATTATCGGCCGTAACCGCGTGAAAATTGGCTACGGAAAAAGTCAACAAACTACAAGGTTATGGGTGGGTGGTTTGGGGCAGTGGACGTCGATTGTCGAGTTGGAGCGAGAATTTGATCGCTTTGGTGCTATCAGACAGATTGACTACGAAAAAGGCGACGATCATGCTTACATCTTGTACGATAGTTTGGATGCTGCATCGGTTGCTGCTCGTGAAATGCGTGGATTTCCTCTTGGTGGCCGCGATCGCCGGCTGAAGATTGATTTTGCTGATAAAGATCATTTACAAGACCCGCGTCTTCGGCAACCACTAAGTCCACCGAGAAACCGTATCAATAACATCGACAGCAGGGTTGATGATGATTTGTTTGCTGTGGACCAGGGAGATAGGACCTACGAAAATGATCGACTGTACGAACGAAAGCGTGAACCATCGCCTTACCGTGGCCGTGATTCTCATCCTTCAAACGAAAGTGATTTCAGAAACTGGCGCGAGGAAAGTAATTCTTTCAAACAAGATCTTGGTCGTCAGCATGACCTTCCTCCTCAGAGGTCTTTCAGTTCTAACAGTTGGCCTAGGGATGAGCAAAACGTTCGTATTGATGAGCCTGATAACTGGGAAAAGAGGTCCCAGGACAGAAATGCAAGGGGACAGCAGCGATACAGACAGCGACCACCTCCAGTGGATAATTACCAACCGTATGACCATTCACCCATACCTCCGAGAGAGATTGACAACAGCAGAACTGGAAAACGTAGACCACCTTCTCCTTTACGGACCAAAGACTACAGGGACAATGGCAGTCCCCCTAAACGTCGCAGAAGCCCAAGAACTAGATCTCCATCTCCCAATCATGCTAACCACTCGCGTACAACTTCACCTTCAGATTCTCACCGCCGTTCAAGTTCTGTAGACAGACGCTTCAATCGTTCTCGAGGAGATCGGGGAGATATTTTAAATACTGGCAATGGTACTGAGCGAAAAAGGAGCAGCCTTGATGATGCTAATGACAACAAGACTTCCAGTGATAAAGAGGATTCTACCAAAGATGTGCAACCAAAGGAATCAACTGGACAGGAAAATGAGAATCCTGGCTCTGCTGGAACAGAAACCTTGCAAGACCTGGTTAAGAGATTTGCAGTTGCGTGGCGTGGTGGACTCATCCTTAAAAATAGCGCATTTCCTGTTCGGATGCATTTCATTGGTGGAAATCCAGAAGTTGCCGACTCATTGCTTCGTTCTGATGGATCTGGATCCTTGCAGAATTCAGTTTTGCGGATTACTCAGCGTCTTCGTTTGGACCAGCCTAAACTGGAGGAAGTAACTCGAAGGATTAACACCGCCGGAGCTAGTGGTCATTGCTTGTTGCTTGCTTTGCCTGGTGTTCAAACACCACTGCCAGAAGATCCAAATTCAGATGAACCTCTGCAACACAGACCATTGAGGAATCTTATGACCTATCTCAAGCAGAAACAAGCTGCTGCAGTTGTAAACCTTCCTGTGACTCCAGGGAATCCTGCAACTACAAAGGATGATGTTGGTGTTTTGCATGCATTTCCTCCTTGTCAGTTTTCTCATGAGCATTTGGTACGCATTGCTCCACACTTGTCGCCTGAACCATCAAAAGAGGATCATCTGGTCATTCTTGTTATCCGTGGCAGTGGCTGAAAAATAAGTTTTTACATGGCTTGTGAAGTTTTTGTGTCATTGTTGTATGTTGCTTCATTTTCAGACGACTGGCTTGGAAAAAAGTTTGTGTTGCGAAAAACTCTAGCAAAGTCTTGTCTTCAGTTTTGTATGGAACTGAAATATGTTCAAAGTGCTTCATCCACGTTTGGATCAAGTTTGTAGCATAATAAACTGTATCAAAATCTTATTTCTTCTGGAACTCTCTGCATTCTGATGTCAGTTCAAGTTGTACATGTGAAATATCAAATAATTATCAACAAGTCTTGCAGTGTGACAAGTTCAGTCACCTTTCATCTGTGTCAAATCAAGCAATTCGCAATTGAAAGCAGGACATTATTGTGTTTATAATATTGGTTCAAATCCATCATGAAGCAGTGTTTGTTAAAATCATGAACTGTGGACTCTTACATTGTCAATCTTATTTTTGGTCAAGAACAAAGGATGGTGGAAAGATTTCAACTGTGTATTATGTGGGGATTACTGATCTAAACGAAGAAAATGAATAACCCAAGTCTACATCTGTTTCAATGTGATTTTCATAATGGAGTTTTAGTTTACTTCTCTTTCACGATCAGGAGATAATTCAGTGTAACTAAGAAGGCAAAGATTAGTGACCTGCATTTCCATCTATTCACAGTTGAAGTCCTTTCATAGTAAACTAAACAACAAAGCATTTCAGCCTCTTAGAAGCAACAAAACCGACAGTCGTGTGCATTTTACTCGGTCAAACTGCCAAAGTTTGTTTTATTATACGTATAAGTGTAAACTCGTACTCAACTTAAGTGGTCAAGTTTATCATTAACAAAAAAAGTGAAAATATGAAGGAAAACCGTCTATACAGTCACACAAGGTTGAGACAGTATTTTGGTAGATGTAGATTGTTTAACAAGTATATTGATGTTGCATGGTATAGAAATTGAGGCTACAGCCTCTTTCACCTGTATCACGTTGGAGCCATGTGGAAAGTATGACCTCATTGGTTCATGTGCGCTTGGCATATTCACATACTTTTTAATTCTTGACTGTAACGTTAAATGGAAATACGTTATTCATTAAACTGATTATGAATGAGCATTGTTTGGATAGGTGTGGATTATCTTTCCTCAGCCAGGAAACTCAAAGCTCTGTGGCTAGTGCACCATTTTTGTGGAACATCATACAAATTGCCTTCCATCGTAGGACTCTAAAGAATACCAGCAACTCGTACTTTTTAATTGTTCGTCAAGGCAATGCTGTAATTAAGAGTTATGAATACCCCTGCAACACATCGTCTCGGTTTATCTTTTGCAATCTGGTTTTGCTATTTCTTGAAAAGTGAAGTATATATCATTAGTGGTGTCATCAATTTTTGCAATGATCATCTGATGATCTGGAAACCTTTAGATACCTTGTGGTTAGCAAATACCACATACTTCTTGAATGAAGTTAAAAGTCATTGATAACAGTCTGGCTGGACCAGCAACAAAGACGGCATGACTGAAAAAGTCTGGGACATCAGAATGTCAACACAACATTTATTTCAAGGAAGCTTGAAATCAGAGTTTTAAAGAGTCATTAAAGATTGAAGTGAACTCAACAGAGTTTTAGATTGTGAGAAAATAATTTTGAAGTTGACTCTCTGAAGTCATTGTGGCAACAAATTCCTTGGAGTAAGAAGGGATTCTCCCCTCACCCCTTCTGCATCTTCTCAATATAACTACTAGTGAGGGTGCCAGTTATTTTTTAAAGGGATGGTTTCATGGATGCAAACCAATCAAAAGCAAGTTGAGGAATTTAAGGAAAATTTCTTTTCATGACAATATCACTGCAGGTAAAATGCATTTCAGAATTGTGTGTGCAGGTTTCGGTGAAATGTAGGTTTGTGGACATCTGAAGTTTGGGCATCAGTATCTGCAAATGTTTGGATGCAAAACAACTTGATTGTTCTCAAAGCTCTTTGGTGGCATTAGTTTTTCCACATACTTTATCTTTTAGAACATTTTTTTATATAGTTTCATTCTTTTTCTTTCTGTGACCGACCTGTAAACTAGCTTTATAGCTAAGTGTTAGTCACGTTAATAAAGTAGTAATTTTAATTTTATTTATGAAAAGGAAATTAGAGATCCAAGAATGCTGGGAAAAAGTTGGCAAGGGATATAACAGTCAAAGATCCCAGTGGAAAATGCAGAAAATAATCAGTTTTCAGAGACAATTACCTCCTACTAACCGAGTGCGAGGGCCGTACTGGGGAATATGAGCCCAAGATCGTGGCAGTACAGACCTCACTTCGCTCGGTCAATCAACTGAGGGCCAATATTCCACAGTACGGCGCAAACTAGTTAGGTTAGTAAGTTGTTTACTATATGGCACTCAGGCCATGCTTGTTTTGAATTTGCCGGCTTTTGAAAACAAAAAATACACAGCCAATGACCGTTTCCATCGAAATGGTCC
>JAHPZR010017380.1:5000-7500 GCA_019787425.1 Platygyra sinensis
ATCAATGGCTAGTTCTGTCGATTCTAACCAATCAAATCCATCTGTATCTTTGAGATCTTTTTGGGTTTTCCATCACTTTTTGGAAGGTGTAGTCCTTCTTCATTGCTCGCATCTACTATTCTCAGTCTTTTTCTGTAGAGAGGAAGAAGAGCGTTCTGCGCTTTAAGGTGAGATACATTTTCCGAATCTCCGTCCCTTTTGTACTCGTCGACCAAGGCGTTAAGCTGAACCTCGTGGCGTTCCTGAGCTTCATCTGATATGCGCGACCAAGGGTTTAAGTGCTATGTTACTTCTTGGGAAGAATCTGCTTCTTCGCTAGATTGGGAAGAAAACCGCTTCTTGGCTACATTGAGAGTCTTCACTGTCTTCGTAATTTCCATTACCTCGTTGAAGAAGGCAGTTATTATAACCGTCGTTCCAAGACATTTTTTGTTTTGAACAGCACAAGCTTTGACAGCAAACTGAACGACGAGCGGAGCACCGCCTATAAAACAAGCAGTGAAATTGTGAAGCTTATGGGACGCCGTCTAGTGTGACAAGCTACTAGCTGGTACTGCAGGTGGGGTAACTAAGCTCTCTTCTCTGTGTTCGGCCCTTCATCGTCTCCATACAAAGTGAGCCACTCAGGAACTGAATCTGCTGTTGTTTTATAATGTTTGACGTTATTGCCTGCTTTTCTAACGCCTCTTGGTAGAGATTTCAGGGATTTCTTACTCTTTTTGGTGTTGATAAGTGATGGACTATTGTATCCTTTTCCTCTTCCTGCACTGATAGAGGTGTTTCACTTGTTGAAGGTCTTAATCCCTGGTTCCTCTTTGCTGGATAGATCATCACTCTAACCTTAGGTTGTAGTTTCGCTTCTTGTAGCCACTTCCTTCGATTGATATAATCTAATCCATGTACATCTGTGAGATGATTAGACAATCTAACGAGATATTTTGCTCCACAGTTCGGAATTGGGCAATCACGGTACACGCGTTTAGTCATGTTAACAGTTCGAGATCTCAACAAAAATAAAACAGTTCCAGCGAATTTTAACCTTTTATGCGAAGGACGAAAACTATTACCGGTACTGATTTGAAAACGAGCGAGCGAAAAATACGGTATCGACGCAGTTGGGGAGCGTCTTCCAGTTTAGTTTTGGCGGGAACGTTTTTTTGCGCCTTTTTTCGACCGCGAAACACCAGCTACATCTTAAATCACGAGTTGCTTTTTTATTGGCAAAACTTCTTCGCTGTTTATCGTACGGTGACATTACTTTACTTGACAGTGACCATGATATCTTGGTGATATCAGGTCAGTGACTTGATATCGTAGGATATCAGGACAGTAGAGTTGGCTTCTGATCGGCTAATTGTGAATTTGGGTACGGTAAAGGGAGTAATCGCGTGAGCAGTTTCAAAATTGGTCCGTGAATTGTACTTCACTCGGTCCAATAACTGTTTAATCGTATCTATAACAAATTTCAAAATTAAAATGTCTTTTTAAAACTTCTTTCGAGCGAAAACGTACGTAGCGCTTTTCATAAGTCTTGAAAACTGTAGAAAACATTGCTAAAGAAGCCATTAAAGCACACGTCTTGACTTGAAAACCATGCGGGTATCCAATTACAGGTATCCAGTTACGAAAAGCTCAAATCGGACACCTGTAATAGGACACCCACGTGATCGCACACCGATTACGTGACAAAGAGGCCCGCGGAGAACCTGTCACGACTGAGAATTTTGTTGTAGATACGATTAAATTTAATGATAGGAATGGTAATTTTAATAGAGCTTAATAACAATGGTAACAGTGACGGTGGCAGTTACCACTACTACTACACCTTTTGCCCTTCATTACCAGGAAATAAATATTAATTAGTGTCAAAAAATCAGTCATTACAATGAATGTGTAATCATTGTAGAGAAATAAACAAACGTTTTTAATTTTTGCGTGATCAATGAGGAGTTTTACATAGAGAAGAACATTCATTAAGGCCCATGTATAGGTTCAATGTAATGGAAATAACAAAGTTTTAAGAGAATAAACAAACTTTTGCACCAACTTAATGTTCATGAACGAGAAAAAAAATTTCATTAACAACAAAGGTACAGTGTACATGTAATATGTATTTAATACTGTAATGAAACAAGCTTGTTCTTCATCCCTCAATATGCTCTCCGTTTAGACATCGTGGTATGTAGGTTTGCATAAACCTAAACCACTGAGCACATTTTGCAACTGTTATTGTGTTCGTATTTCTTCTCCCTACTCTCAAAAGAATTTGTTGACGGTACTCTCCCATAGGAATTCCCTGCCGTCTTGCCTCTTCCCGATCATTTAGTTGTTGCTGTACTGCGGTTCACCCCTATCATGTCTGCACCAAAAGGTAATCTTCGCGAGGATCTTCAAAACGCCCTCACTATCCTTTCACGATGCTCGTTTGGGATACGGTTACGTCGCACCCGGCGCTTCATCCCTGCTTCACGAGTTTGTACAGTTTCGGGTCCTATATAAA
>JAHPZR010017380.1:12500-25000 GCA_019787425.1 Platygyra sinensis
CTGTTTATCGACGAGTCAAGTAAAGATGATAGGAAAGAGCAACTCGGATACTCTGAGAATTTGACGCCGTTATTGTCATGGATACATTTGATTGACGTCCACCAAAACGTAGATTTCAAAATGGAAAAAAATCGTTGGAGGGCGCGTGTGACTGATAACCGCTGTAATAATACAAACATGAAAAAATTCGCGCGGAAAAAGTGCCGTAAGATGTTTCTTGAAGCCACTTTTTTCGCATTCGAGAATTTTTTTCAGAGTTTCCGTACAAAATTTTTGTCATTGCTTTACATGATATCATTGGCCTACAAAATTTCTCTTTGTCTTTCTGCAAGAGACTATCACCTGATAGTCTCTTGTATGGCAAGCCGATTGTAGCAATATTCAATAATTTGATATATATTCAATTCAGTATTTATATTTATGTAATATTTTTTTATTCATTCAATTTAATATTTATATTTGTCTATATTTATCTATATTTATTTAATTCAATCGCTTAATATCCATTTAATTTAATCCGTATATATTCATTCAATTTAATCCGTATATATTCATTCAATTTAATCCGTATATATTCATTTAATTTAATCCGTATATATTCATTTAATTTAATCCGTATATATTCATTCAATTTAATCCGTATATATTCATTCAATTTAATCCGTATATATTCATTCAATTTAATCCGTATATATTCATTCAATTTAATCCGTATATATTCATTCAATTTAATCCGTATATATTCATTTAATTCAATCCGTATATATTCATTCAATTTAATCCGTATATATTCATTCAATTTAATCCGTATATATTCATTCAATTTAATCCGTATATATTCATTCAATTTAATCCGTAAAAATATCCATTTAATCCGTAAAAAATATCCATTTAATCCGTAAAAATATCCATTTAATCCGTAAAAATATCCATTTAATCTCGGGGACTGGGTCAAGCCACCGGATCTGAAAGCTAAGGGCCTGGGAACGAATCATTGCAATACAATATGGCGGACGAGGTTTGAAGAGACCTGCTGTTGTTTTTAACATCAGTTTTAGACAAAACGGAATATATTTGACGAAATGATGTGGGCGAAGGAACTGCCGGGGCGCATGCTGAAGTTATCGATCAGAGTATCAGGATGCTTAGATCGATTAGAGAGTCATTGTCGTGATATTCCCGTGATATTGGAACAAGTGAGGTGAGGAGCTGGATCAACTTGCAGCCGCTTTTGCGGACGTGTTATCATCTTTTTAAATCATCACATCGCAATTAAACCTATCAGCCCAGAAACTGCTGCTAAACATTGTTTTGCCCCGGGAAATGAGGAAAAGGAAACTCCTGGAAGACCACGTTTTGACATAATTTCCAGATGAAATATTGGAAGAATTGCGTGAATTGGGATGCCGGTCCGGTAAGTAGAAAGTGCAGACTGCAGACTGCAGACCGGGTACAAAATGCAGACCAGGTGCAAAATGCATACTACTGCAGACTGCCGACTAGATATAAAACGCAGACTGAGAATAAAGACTTTTTTCATCAAATACGTGCCATTTTAGGACTTACCCAGTGTCACGCAATCGCTTTTCCGCAGTCATCTTGGACCGCTGTTTTCGTCTAAGGCAGGGGAATAACTCGAAAACCGTAAGGTTCATTTATCCCCCGGGCTCGACTTTAAATTATTGTTAAGTTATTGTAACTTTTTAGAGCAAATGAAGCGTTGTTGTTGTTGTCGTAAAAGTGATAACATGCAGTAACATGTCATTTCAGAAATTACGAAGTGTTTTCTGCGGTCAGATTATTCTTGGCCATATTCTTTCTTTAACAGAATTTTAAAAGGCTTTCATTGTCTTTTTTCAGCTTTCTTCCGTGTTCTTTAATTTCTTGACCCCACGAAGAGCCAGTGACAGTCTGTAAGTTTGCACTTGGCTACAAACAATGATAATGATTGATCATTGACATCATTGTTTCTGGCTTCTTATTTGCCCTGCATGGGTGCCAGCCTGAGAGTGTTTTCTTGCTTGGTTTCCGGTGTCTCTACTGTGACCCGCCGAAGCGAAGCGAAATACTCCGTCCGCCGAGCGCGAGAAAAAACCTCTGGTACCCAGGGTACGTGTTATTTGGGTATACTACTGTCCTCGCGCACCATGTGAGAAGACTATGACAGCTTCAGATTCTATTCAAGAACTAACATGATCTTGATGCTTTGAGAAAAGAAGAAAAGAGTCTGTAAAGAAATAGGCAAATTTTCGGTGAAGATAACCAAGAAAAAGCGATTGCGTAACACTGGGTAAGTTGTAAAATGACATGTTATCACGTATTTGACGGAAAACAGTCTTAACTCTCAGTCTGCATTTTGCGCCTAGTCTGCATTTTGTACCCGGTCTGCAGTCTGCACTTTCTACTTACCGGACCGGCATCCCAATTCACGCAATTCTTCCAATATTTCATCTGGAAATTATGTCAAAACGTGGTCTTCCAGGAGTTTCCTTTTCCTCATTTCCCGGGGCAAAACAATGTTTAGCAGCAGTTTCTGGGCTGATAGGTTTAATTGCGATGTGATGATTTAAAAAGATGATAACACGTCCGCAAAAGCGGCTGCAAGTTGATCCAGCTCCTCACCTCACTTGTTCCAATATCACGGGAATATCACGACAATGACTCTCTAATCGATCTAAGCATCCTGATACTCTGATCGATAACTTCAGCATGCGCCCCGGCAGTTCCTTCGCCCACATCATTTCGTCAAATATATTCCGTTTTGTCTAAAACTGATGTTAAAAACAACAGCAGGTCTCTTCAAACCTCGTCCGCCATATTGTATTGCAATGATTCGTTCCCAGGCCCTTAGCTTTCAGATCCGGTGGCTTGACCCAGTCCCCGAGATTAAATGGCTATTTTTACGGATTAAATGGCTATTTTTACGGATTAAATGGATATTTTTACGGATTAAATTGAATGAATATATACGGATTAAATTGAATGAATATATACGGATTAAATTGAATGAATATATACGGATGAAATTAAATGAATATATACGGATGAAATTAAATGAATATATACGGATTAAATTGAATGAATATATACGGATTAAATTGAATGAATATATACGGATTAAATTGAATGAATATATACGGATTAAATTGAATGAATATATACGGATTAAATTGAATGTATATATACGGATTAAATTGAATGAATATATACGGATTAAATTAAATGAATATATACGGATTAAATTGAATGAATATATACGGATTAAATTGAATGAATATATACGGATTAAATTGAATGAATATATACGGATTAAATTAAATGGATATTAAGCGATTGAATTAAATAAATATAGATAAATATAGACAAATATAAATATTAAATTGAATGAATAAAAAAATATTACATAAATATAAATACTGAATTGAATATATATCAAATTATTGAATATTGCTACAATCGGCTTGCCATAGGGCCCCACTACATTACAAACCAAAAATTTAGCCGTTAATTTACGGCTAAATTGGGGTCCCACTATATTACAAACCAAAAATTTAGCCGTTAATTTACGGCTAAATTGGGGTCCCACTATATTACAAAACAAAAATTTCGCCATTAATTTACGGCTAAATCGGGGTCCTTTCATATTACAAACCAAAAATTTAGCCGTTAATTTACGGCTAAATTGGGGCCCCACTACATTACAAACCAAAAATTTAGCCGTTAATTTACGGCTAAATTGGGGTCCCACTATATTACAAACCAAAAATTTAGCCGTTAATTTACGGCTAAATTGGGGTCCCACTATATTACAAACCAAAAATTTAGCCGTTAATTTACGGCTAAATTGGGGTCCCACTATATTACAAACCAAAAATTTAGCCGTTAATTTACGGCTAAATTGGGGCCCCACTATATTACAAACTAAAAATTTAGCCGTTAATTTACGGCTAAATCGGGGTCTTTTTATATTAGAAACCAAAAATTTAGCCCTTAATTTACGGCTAAATCGGGGTCTTTTTATATTAGAAACCAAAAATTTAGCCCTTAATTTACGGCTAAATCGGGGTCCTTTTATATTACAGACCAAAAATGTAGCCGTTAATTTACGGCTAAATATGGGCCCCACTACATTACAAACCAAAATTTAGCCGTTAATTTACGGCTAAATCGGTAGTATGTATAATATACTGAATGAGTTTTTGGCTTCTTTTGTGTTACATTTGTAGAAGGCGTTTGTTGCAAAATTCGCCGTTGTCTAAACTCTCAGCATTTGAGCAGAGTCCCAGTCGATGTTGTGGTTTGTCAGTTGATGACGCACAGCAATGTGATTGTTGGCATCACCATTTCTCGTGGCTTGTTTGTGTTCAGTCAGTCTCGTGTTGATGCGTCGGTCAGTGTCACCGGTGTAGGAAGCCTGGCAGTCGGAGCACCTGATTTTGGAAACTACTCTCTGTCTGTTGTTGGGTTCATCTCGGTCTTTAACGTTGGTCACTAAGTGGTCACTAAGTGTCGTGACGTAGTTGCAGGTTTGTGGGCTACACGGATGTTGTAGGACTGTAAGATCCATGAGATGGTCGCAGAAGTGCTCTTTATAAAAGGTATAGCCACTGTGGTAACAGGCGTCGGCTTCGTGTTCGCTATACGTCAGCTTCAGAAGGTCGGAAAATTTTTTGTCTAAGAAAGTCAGAGTTTTAGTTGCTTTTGATAAAAACACTTTCAAGCTACTTGTCTTGTTCACGTTAGCTGTCCGGTGTACCACAAACAAGTTGCGTCAAAGTCTTTATAATCATGGCTTTGTGTGAAGTCGGGTTGTAGGATGATTCGTCAAGTAATCTGTCGGTATGCGTCGGTTTTTGTGTACACTGTCGTTTGTAGTTCGTTGTTCTCGCGGCTTATCAACAGTCTAGAAAGGAAGTTTTCCATTTTCTTCGATTTTTTGGTAAACTGGATGTCAGCGTTCTGTTCGTTACGGTGGTCGTGAAAAGCGTCAATTTCGTCCTTGTGAACGGCGGTAAAGGTGTCGTCAACGTAGCGTTACCAGAGCGGTATTGTTTGTCGGCAAGTTAAAAGGGCGCGTTCCTCCACGTGTTGCATCACAATTTCTGCGACAACAACAGTTTTAGGCGTCAGGTATCTGTACCGGTAGTGATAGTGATAATGATAACGATAACGATAACGATAACGATAATGATAATGATAGTATTTTTTCCCAGTGGGTCACAATAGCCAATCCTGTATTCTGATTGGTTGTTGACGCGGTTGGCATTTTCCTATCTCTGACCAGGGTCACCGTAATAGCGGAAAACTGTGCGGGTGAAACTGATAAGTCAGTCAATTTTCGAGAGTGAACCAGCGGTAATCGTCGACCTTTTCAGTCTATTAATCAGCGAAAGTTTACCTCTACTAACTTTAAATAGCAAGGAAAGTCACTGTAATTAAATTCAATTTAGTATCTTGAAGTTGTAAGAGTTAGGTTGTTTGCAGCTCGGCGATGTAGTGGCTTTAATTTTGTGTTTCTCTCGCCGCGCAATTTTAAGAAAAAAAAGTCAGTTGCAGTCGAATTTACCAATCTGATCGTTGCTGTAATAAGGATAATTCCTGTGGAATATTTTCTCGCTTTCTGTTGCTCAATTTACCTACTGTGGAAAAGTTGTATTGCAGTACCTACTGAAAAGTTTGATTTCGAGTGATTCGCAACGACTGATATAAATTGGTTTTGTGGTGCAACTTCAAACTTTGCACGAAATTTCACACTGGAGAAACAATTTTTGAGAACTTAACTTGTGAACTAGACGCAAGTAACATAAAGTAGTTCGAAATATACCTGTTCCTTAATACATTTTTCTTACCCTAGTGTGTTGAGTTACTCGCTTGTTAGACTTTTTACAATGGTTTGTAGACGGCGCGTAAGCCAATTTAATGACAGAGTTGTGTAAACCCACTTGTAAGCCAATTTACCGCAGGCAAACAAAAAAAAGCAACTTATTTGCCGGTATGGTGAAAAACGGTGAGAATGCTGTCCCGGGATGATACAGCCAGGATCGTCCTCTTTCCATGTAAACGACCGGCCCTTTTGACGTCTTCTGTGATCTATTACTGAAGAGACGCACGACAACGTGGAATCCACTTGTTTTATACGATAAAGAAACAAACTTGTACAGAAAACAGTGATCCAAGGTTGTCCCTGTGCTGATGCTACGTAGAAAGTTTAACAGGACAGCGACATGATTCAAACTGAAAGCCAAGAACTGCAACCGTGGACAGCTGTATCGACCTCGTTGGGACTGACCAGCACTAAATCACTTAACTTCTGTGCTTTAACTATTTCTAACTGTAATCTCCAAGGTTTTCTACTAGCTTAATTTTTGTTGTTGTTGTTTTTACCAGATAACTTGTGTTATTAACGTACTTGTCTTGCACCACTACGACTAGTTTTCCAGCTATTTGCGGGGCAAACTTTTTCTTTTTTTTTGTACGAAGAATAAAGAATGATTGTTGATTGGGTAGCAAGCAACGAAGTAATCAGCTGATCGACTGATCATCCTCTTAATGTAGATGGTGATGACCTAAGATGAAACTAAATCGAAATTCGTGATTTCAAAGCGCGCGACAAAACGACAAAATGAAAAAATCACAATATGATGTCATTGTCCCGAGAAGGAGACAGCGGAAGGAGAAAAAACTGTCCCGCAGAAACATCATGGCCCAACCATGGTAAAAATGAGCAACATATCGGATCCAAAAGAACTAAGGCCCCAAAAAACTGGACAGTCTAAACACGATGATGCAAAGGAGCACAAGCAAAAATGCCGCCGGTTTCTTTCTGCCGATCTAAAGAAAAACATTTTTTTATTTCAAAATCTATAAACATAAAGCCCTGGCTAAAAGGACTCGCAAGTAGTCCCAAGTAGCGGCAAGTTGAAACTGCGTAAATATTTGCGTTGGAGAAAAGGTTAATGGACGTCAATCAACTTGCGTTGACTTGGCCTTGGGTGGCCATACGGCGAAAAACTTATGTTGACTTGCGTGCAGATTTGATCTCGACCAAAGTGAGTGCAAGCAATCACAAGTCAACGCAAGTGCATGCAAGGCCTGGCCAAACGGAGACGCAAGTAGACCCAAGTTTTCAACTTCCGTCTACTCGTGACTCCGTCTGGCCAAGGCTTAAGGTGGCCGAATACAGTTTTCGCGCCCGCTCTTGCTGATGCAATCCAGGGCGCGCACAAAGATTGTAAAAACAAACATGCTGTTGATACAGCGAACATTTTATTTGCTCAATGCCCACTCTATCTTTGCTATTTTTCTTCGTATTTGAACGCAGTGTGTTGATGGTTTTAGTATTTTATAACAAAGGTATGTTAGGAAAGGTAACGATGCGAAGAACCCAGCAATTCTAGTATTTTTTCAAATGGAAAGAACCCTCAAGAACCCAGTTAAATGCAGCGCATGCGCAGTTGCTCGAAAAAATTGAGACCGATTGCTTTTGCACAAACTTGCCGATTTCTAACCATCCATTCGTTTTAATTAAAAAGGGCTTAGGTGACATAGTGCTACTTGCTACATCTAATTTTATGGTCATAAACAACTCATTTTCCGTAAGAGTTTGCCCCCCCATATGCATGAAATCGTATCGTTAGTAACATACAATAGATGTATAAGAACCTGTTCAGCCTGATCTCGAAAATCCTAGGTTCTGAAAGGCGTTTTTTTTTCTGTACACACTATTACAGTGTAGGAGACTTAACTGGCACTCGCGTAACAAAAAGAACCGAGACTCTGAATTGGAGACTTTCCGCAGTTTAATCTTGAAGACCTCTGCAGCGTTACAACGTTAACAGCAACTGCTACTGGTACAACTACCGGAACATTACAAATACTGGAACTACTCATCAATCTTTACAATGTACTCACTTTTATATTAACTCTAGCTACGCCCGAGACTAATGTCAAGAGTAAACCATGTGGTACAAAACAAAGTACTCGGATATAAATCCTTCATGACAGCAGCCGACTTGATAAGGCAAGCAGAGATTAACCAATTAAAAACTAGGAAAATAGAATAATCTTTAGCAACAGTTAACCTCGGATCTATCTAGGGGAGGTAGAAACCAAGGTCGCAAGAACTACACGAACATAATCACAGGGGAACGACAAAACAAACGGTTCAAGAATAAAACGTTTCCACGGCAAACGGAAAAGGCGTGCGAGAACCGAGTGTCCACATATGTGCGTTAACCTTAGCTTGCCAAAACTAAGCTTTCCTATAAAAACATAATTTTCAAAAACATATTTTTTTGGCTCCACAACAACAGTGTAACTGTTTTTTAAGTTTAGTTGGCTGCTGGAATTTCCATAAAAGTGCCTATGAGGTAAAAACATAATCGCTCCTTATTTGAAAGGCTTTTCAAAGTAAAGACGAATGGCGTTATTCTTTTTGGAATATCCTTTTTATTTTGAAGAGATATTTACGTATTTGTATTATGCAAATGTACAAGGTTACAATGTCATAGGTGGCAAAGCTGGTACTACGGTACAAGGGCAAAATTTATTGGCCTATATTTCAACTAGCAGAGCTAGTCTTCTTCTGTACCAGTCTTGCAATCAATTTGGTTTTATAACACTTAGAGTGACGTCTGGTACAAGCATTTCTTGATCAAGAGATCCGGCAGTAACAAGCCAAGCAGTTTAATTTTTCGTTGCTTGGTCCCCTGCATCCAAACGTTGTCATAGGCGGTTCCACTAAAACGATACAACAATCAATCAAGAATATCTCCAGGAATATAAAAGCAGTGTCCTTCAAACGTGGCACCAGAAATGTACATCACAAGAGAAACAGAATGACACCTACTATCCTGTTGCCATGGCAACACTCCTGGCCTCCAGTCTCTTTCTGTGAAAACCAGATATCTTCATTTGCAATAGTTTAAAGTGGGACATGATCCTATTAAATCTGGGAATTTTAGTCTTAATTAAAACAGGCCGAGCGGCATAATTGTTGTTATGGCAACGGTACGACAAGTGCCATTTCACTTGTTTGTGATGTTTTGTGACGTTCAGTTCTGGATCCAAGTTTAAAGGACACTGCTTTAATATTTCTGGAGACATTCTTGATTGAGTGTTGAACCGTTTCAGTGAAACCACCTATGACATCATCACTTTCTACATTTGCATAATAAAGAAAAGTAAATATCTCTATAAAGAAAAAAGATACTCTATAAAGGAAAAAACTTTGATAGGTCTTGCAAATAAGCAGCAATGATTTTTTACTTCACAGGCACTTTAAATTGATGTCATGAACCTGTCTGGCTTTTTCCGGAGCCTCAAGGCCTCGGGCATTAATCCATACGTTTTTCCAAACCATAGTGCGTCTTTGGCTTACCTTCTGCAAAGAAATAACAAAGGGCGATACGATCCTAAGCATGCAACTGTAGGTAGGTTTTTAGGTCTTATAACAATTTGTGTAAAGGGAAGCAGGTCGTTTCGCCCGATGTCCTGTTCGCCCCAGGATTGAAGGTGTGTGAATATTCCTCGTTCTAAAAAAAAGGCGCACACAAAGATAAGTAAGTGTGGAACTCTCAGTCTAGGCGAAACGACTTCATACTCCAGGCGAAAAGGACATCGGGGGGCGTAACGACCGTAATTTAAGGCATTCCAATATCAATACCGTAATTATTCGAATAAACGCCCCGGTGTTTATTAAATTTTTGGCACTATAGATGCGGGCGATTATTCGAGGGCGGCGTTTATTGCAAACCTTGTAAAAACAGCTGTGAATTTATTGTCCCACCGAAAGTCACTGGCAAAAGAAAGAGAGAAATCGGACTAGTTGTACCGGCAAGATTCTCGGCTGTTACTACGGAATTGCTCATCGCAGAAGTATTAGAGAGCTAAGCAGCAAAGCTATGAAGTATAGCTACTTTGAACTGAGTAACATTACAATTAAAAAAATAGATTCCACGACTGGTTTAGATTGTTTGTTGTCTTTTGTAAAGATGGGTATTTGAATTGCTGACCTATTGAATGTAAATAAATGCTTCGAATAAAAGCCGCGATGTCGAGATAGATTGCGGCGTTTATTCGAGGGCGGCGTTTAATGATATTTTTGCTTGTCCCTGCGGTGTTTATTCGAATATTACGGTAGTTAAAGCGCATGATTTTAAATCTGAATTTCAGCCGTCTCTTCCCTCTACTCCAAGTGGGGTGAGAACTTGCTGTACCCACTATTCACAATCGAGTCTCAAACCTGGTACACTAACTTGCAACAAAAGCTTCTAACAGATATCAACAAGTACAGGTGCCTTACAAACGACTTATCCAAGACGAAAAACAAACCGAGAAAACGGACCTCTAACAACTAACAATAGATGGATCGAAACCGACCAATGACCGATGACAAATTTAACACGAGTCTTGCAGCCAATACCATGGGGCTTTACAGACCAATCACTTTTAACGGACTAGACTGGTAACACATCTACTGACAAGCCTTATTAATTACCTCCAGGGACTCGTTATTTCACACAAAAATAACTCTTGCACGCCTATGTTTGTTCTAGAGTTTTGCGGCTTTCTGTTCTTTCTTTGCTTCCTTTCCAAAAAGTGCTTCCTTCCTGTGCTGCTTTTGCAAAATGTTTTATATCCGCGAAACAGGTAGACGACGAGGTGACCGATTCCAAAAACACCTTTGCAACGTAGAGAAAGACGACAAAAACGCAATCTAAACCGGTCGCAAGCTAGACACTTGAAGCGTGCGGCCTCTCCCTACATCAAGGAAGGAAAGCAGCTGCGAAACTCTACAACAACAAAACTTATTTGATAAACGTAGATTGATCTTTGATGCAATAAGGCAATTGATGATGTGGCGACACGTAACTGTTTGCCAGGCATTTGGTTAGCAATTGGTTTTGAGTAAGCCTTGGACAAACTATTTTAATTAGAACTTTGCATAAATTCAACTTCGGCCCATCTTTCATACACTGAATTCGAATGCTTTATAAAGATGTATCTAGTGATACTATGAAAAATGGATTCTCCATTGGGCATTATACTTTAGAAAGAGGAGTCAGACGGGCCCGGGAAACGAGGTGTTTCACTTTTTCCGTGCGTATTTATTATGGCTGTCGATTTTGGCCATAAGAAATAAGGGACGACAACAGTATCCAAGGTTTTTAAAATCGGGCAGGAAGTACTTAAACTATCTTCATTTGCGGATGATAATGACATGCTTTCACTTAAGAAACAATCTTAGTACACATGCCTTGTTTGAGACTCTTAAGTTACCCTGTTTAGTGAATGCTCAGGATTAAAAGTTCAGAATTACGAGAAAAAAGAAATATTTGCCCATTGAAATAGTATGATGCAAGATCTAGATTTTCCGAAGCACAGAATATTTGCGCAAACATTAAAACTCTTGGAGTATACTTCGGCTATGTTTTGAAAGAAAGGATGCCCTAAACTTTAGGACAAACGTAAAAGGACATGAAGAAATCAATTAATATGTGGAAATCAGTGGAGGGGCCTGTCCCTGTTAGGGAGGATTGAAATTGTGAAAAACATTTGCAGTTCCTGAAATTATCTACAGAGCATTGGTTATACCTGTTTTCCGAAGAACTAATTAAAGAGGCAAATTTTAAATTTGTATGATTTCATATGTAGTGTAAGCGGCACGGTTTTAATATCTCTATAAGGCCCTGTTTACAAGGAGGTAGGGCAGCCCCACTCCCTAGCAAGAAGGTTAAAAGATAGCCCGGTTTACAAGCAAATTTCAGTACGGTAACCCTACTGCCGAGACAACTTTACTCTTGTTACGTTTCGGTAACCTTTGCAAGTAACAGACTGACAGATAACAAAACTGAAAATGGTTTATTTCCAAAGCAAAAATATGACATAATTCTTGATAATTCTTAACTTGATGTTGTTGCAGGTTCGATGTTTAAAGTAGTAGGTATAGTTTGTAGTCCTAACAGAACGCATGGATGTCGAAAAACACAACAAGGATATTTATTCCACACGAACGCGGTATTTTCAACACAAGACTTCTCAACAAGCACACGGTAGGCTTGTAACTACACTGTGACTTCCGTCACTCTTGATAAACACACGGCCTCTGCCAGATATCCACGTAACCTCTCTGTTTACACTTCACAAACACGACCTCTGTCGATTACACGCGATCTTCGTCACACTTCAGTAAACACTACTGACTCACGAGATTATTCTCTTAACACTCCTGGGAAATAACCATCTAAAAACTAGACCGTTCACTTATATACTTTACAGCATAACGTTCTAGAACTTTCCCGGCTATACTAAATAAAGTAACATTACAATATAAAACTATTTACAGCAGAGATGTAACGTTGTAACGTCTTTTCTCAGTTGTACACATTCCCTGAGGAAGTCAGGCCGTGCCTGACGAAATATTGGAAAATACAAAACACGTACGGTCAGCCTTTCTGTGTTCAGTTTCTTCAAGCCTTTAATTTCCTGATCAGAACCTA
>JAHPZR010017380.1:30000-50000 GCA_019787425.1 Platygyra sinensis
GGCTCCCAAAAGCAAAATGTGTTCACAAAACCGAAAAATCGGCGAGTTATGGCTTCTGTTACGAAACATTGTTGCGTGGACTTACGTGAGATTCGCGAATATGTTAATTTCGTCTCGATCTTCTAGCATATTTAATTAGTGTCGCATCATAGTGTATTTTTAGTTGAACAAAAACTTTAAACTCAGACAGGGCCAACGGAAAAATCAAAAGTACCGGAACCTGGTAGGTTTCTGATCAGGAAATTAAAGGCTTGAAGAACTGAACACAAGAAAGGCTGACCGTACGTGTTTTGTATTTTCCAATATTTCGTCAGGCACGGCCTGACTTCCTCAGGGAATGTTTACAACTGAGAAAAGACGTTACAACGTTACATCTGCTGCTGTAAATAGTTTTATATTGTAATGTTACTTTATTTAGTATAGCCGGAAGTTCTAGAACGTTATGCTGTAAAGTATATAAGTGAACGGTCTAGTTTTTAGATGGTTATTTCCCAGGAGTGTTAAGAGAATATCTCGTGAGTCAGTAGTGTTTACTGAAGTGTGACGAAGATCGCGTGTAATCGACAGAGGTCGTGTTTGTGAAGTGTAAACAGAGAGGTTACGTGGATATCTTGGCAGAGGCCGTGTGTTTATACAAGAGTGACGGAAGTCCACTGTGTAGTTACAAGCCTACCGTGTTGCTTGTTGAGAAGTCTTGTGTTGAAAATACCGCGTTCGTGTGGAATAAATAGTCCTTGTTGTGTTTTTTCGACATCCATGCGTTCTGTTAGGACTTACAAACTATACCTACTACTTTAAACATCGAACCTGCACAACATCAAGTTAAGAATTATCAAGAATTATGTCATATTTTTGCTTTGGAAATAAACCATTTTCAGTTTTGTTATCTGTCAGTCTGTTACTTGCAAAGGTTACCCGAACGTAACAAGAGTAAAGTTGTCTCGGCAGTAGGGTTACCGTACCTGTAAATTTTGCTTGTAAACCTCGGGCTATCTTTTAACCTTCTTGCTAGGGAGTGGGGCTGCCCTACCTCCTTGTAAACAGGGCCTTAATATGAGATATTAAACCGTGCCGCTTACACTACATATG
The DNA here is from genome assembly GCA_019787425.1 of Platygyra sinensis. Classification (NCBI taxonomy): domain Eukaryota; kingdom Metazoa; phylum Cnidaria; class Anthozoa; order Scleractinia; family Merulinidae; genus Platygyra; species Platygyra sinensis. The sequence continues at coordinate 31,090 of JAHPZR010017380.1, forward strand.
AAATCATAACAAATTTAAAATTTGCCTCTTTAATTAGTTCTTCGGAAACAGGTATAACCAATGCTCTGTAGATAATTTTCAGGAACTGCAAATGTTTTTCACAATTTCAATCCTCCCTAACAGGGACAAGGCCCCTCCACTGATTTCCACATATTAATTGATTTCTTCATGTCCTTTTACGTTTGTCCTAAAGTTTAGGGCATCCCTTTCTTTCAAAACATAGCCGAAGTATACTCCAAGAGTTTTAATGTTTGCGCAAATATTCTGTGCTTCGGAAATCTAGATCTTGCATCATACTATTTCAATGGGCAAATATTTCTTTTTTCTCGTAATTCTGAACTTTTAATCCTGAGCATTCACTAAACAGGGTAACTTAAGAGTCTCAAACAAGGCATTGTACTAAGATTTGTTCTTAAGGAAAGCATGTTCATTATCATCCGCAAATGAAGATAGTTTAAGTACTTCCTGCCCGATTTTAAAACCTTGGATACTGTTGTCCGTCCCTTATTTCTTATGGCCAAAATCGACAGCCATAATAAATACGCACGGAAAAAGTGAAACACCTCGTTTCCCGGGCCCGTCTGACTCCTCTTTCTAAAGTATAATGCCCAATGGAGAATCCATTTTTCATAGTATCACTAGATACATCTTTATAAAGCATTCGAATTCAGTGTATGAAAGATGGGCCGAAGTTGAATTTATGCAAAGTTCTAATTAAAATAGTTTGTCCAAGGCTTACTCAAAACCAATTGCTAACCAAATGCTGGCAAACAGTTACGTGTCGCCACATCATCAATTGCCCTTATTGCATCAAAGATCAATCTACGTTTATCAAATAAGTTTTTTGTTGTAGAGTTTCGCAGCTTGCTTTCCTTCCTTGATGTAGGGAGAGGCCGCACGCTTCAAGTGTCTAGCTTGCGACCGGTTTAGATTGCGTTTTTGTCGTCTTTCTCTACGTTGCAAAGGTGTTTTTGGAATCGGTCACCTCGTCGTCTACCTGTTTCGCGGATATAAAACATTTTGCAAAAGCAGCACAGGAAGGAAGCACTTTTTGAAAGGAAGCAAAGAAAGAACAGAAAGCCGCAAAACTCTAGAACAACATAGGCGTGCAAGAGTTATTTTTGTGTGAAATAACGAGTCCCTGGAGGTAATTAATAAGGCTTGTCAGTAGATGTGTTACCAGTCTAGTCCGTTAAAGTGATTGGTCTGTAAAGCCCCCATGGTATTGGCTGCAAGACTCGTGTTAAATTTGTCATCGGTCATTGGTCGGTTTCGATCCATCTATTGTTAGTTGTTAGAGGTCCGTTTTCTCGGTTTTGTTTTCGTCTTGGATAAGTCGTTTGTAAGGCACCTGTACTTGTTGATATCTGTTAGAAGCTTTTTGTTGCAAGTTAGTGTACCAGGTTTTGAGACTCGATTGTTGAATAGTGCGTACAGCAAGTTCTCACCCCACTTGGAGTAGAGGGAAGAGACGGCTGAAATTCAGATTTAAAATCATGCGCTTTAACTACCGTAATTATTCGAATAAACCCGCAGGACAAGCAAAAAATATCATTAAACGCCGCCCTCGAATAAACGCCGCAATCTATCTCGACATCGCGGCTTTTATTCGAAGCATTATTTACATTCAATGTAAGCAATTCAAATACCCATCTTTACAAAAGACAACAAACAATCTAAACCAGTCGTGGAAATCTATTTTTTTAATTGTAATGTTACTCAGTTCAAAGTAGCTATACTTCATAGCTTTGCTGCTTAGCTCTCTAATACTTCTGCGATGAGCAATTCCGTAGTAACAGCCGAGAATCTTGCCGGTACAACTAGTCCGATTTCTCTCTTTCTTTTTGCCAGTGACTTTCGGTGGGACAATAAATTCACAGCTGTTTTTTACAGGTTTGCAATAAACGCCGCCCTCGAATAATCGGCCGCATCTATAGTGCCAAAAATTTAATAAACACCGGGCGTTTATTCGAATAATTACGGTATTGATATTGGAATGCCTTAACATTACGGTCGTTACGCGCCCGATGTCCTTTTCGCCTGGAGTATGAAGTCGTTTTCGCCTAGACTGAGAGTCCACACTTACTTATCTTTGTGGGCGCCTTTTTTTAGAACGAGGAATATTCACACACCTTCAATCCTGGGGCGAACAGGACATCGGGCGAAACGACCTGCTTCCCTTTACACAAATTGTTATAAGACCTAAAAACCTACCTACAGTTGCATGCTTAGGATCGTATCGCCCTTTGTTATTTCTTTGCAGAAGGTAAGCCAAGACGCACTATGGTTTGGAAAAACGTATGGATTAATGCCCGAGGCCTTGAGGCTCCGGGAAAAAGCCAGACAGGTTCATGACATCAATTTAAAGTGCCTGTGAAGTAAAAAATCATTGCTGCTTATTTGCAAGACCTATCAAAGTTTTTTCCTTTATAGAGTATCTTTTTTCTTTATAGAGATATTTACTTTTCTTTATTATGCAAATGTAGAAAGTGATGATGTCATAGGTGGTTTCACTGAAACGGTTCAACACTCAATCAAGAATGTCTCCAGAAATATTAAAGCAGTGTCCTTTAAACTTGGATCCAGAACTGAACGTCACAAAACATCACAAACAAGTGAAATGGCACTTGTCGTACCGTTGCCATAACAACAATTATGCCGCTCGGCCTGTTTTAATTAAGACTAAAATTCCCAGATTTAATAGATCATGTCCCACTTTAAACTATTGCAAATGAAGATATCTGGTTTTCACAGAAAGAGACTGGAGCCAGGAGTGTTGCCATGGCAACAGGATAGTAGGTGTCATTCTGTTTCTCTTGTGATGTACATTTCTGGTGCCACGTTTGAAGGACACTGCTTTTATATTCCTGGAGATATTCTTGATTGATTGTTGTATCGTTTTAGTGGAACCGCCTATGACAACGTTTGGATGCAGGGGACCAAGCAACGAAAAATTAAACTGCTTGGCTTGTTACTGCCGGATCTCTTGATCAAGAAATGCTTGTACCAGACGTCACTCTAAGTGTTATAAAACCAAATTGATTGCAAGACTGGTACAGAAGAAGACTAGCTCTGCTAGTTGAAATATAGGCCAATAAATTTTGCCCTTGTACCGTAGTACCAGCTTTGCCACCTATGACATTGTAACCTTGTACATTTGCATAATACAAATACGTAAATATCTCTTCAAATAAAAAGGATATTCCAAAAGAATAACGCCATTCGTCTTTACTTTGAAAAGCCTTTCAAATAAGGAGCGATTATGTTTTTACCTCATAGGCACTTTTATGGAAATTCCAGCAGCCACTAAACTTAAAAAACAGTTACACTGTTGTTGTGGAGCCAAAAAAATATGTTTTTGAAAATTATGTTTTTATAGGAAAGCTTAGTTTTTGGCAAGCTAAGGTTAACGCACATATGTGGACACTCGGTTCTCGCACGCCTTTTCCGTTTGCCGTGGAAACGTTTTATTCTTGAACCGTTTGTTTTGTCGTTCCCCTGTGATTATGTTCGTGTAGTTCTTGCGACCTTGGTTTCTACCTCCCCTAGATAGATCCGAGGTTAACTGTTGCTAAAGATTATTCTATTTTCCTAGTTTTTAATTGGTTAATCTCTGCTTGCCTTATCAAGTCGGCTGCTGTCATGAAGGATTTATATCCGAGTACTTTGTTTTGTACCACATGGTTTACTCTTGACATTAGTCTCGGGCGTAGCTAGAGTTAATATAAAAGTGAGTACATTGTAAAGATTGATGAGTAGTTCCAGTATTTGTAATGTTCCGGTAGTTGTACCAGTAGCAGTTGCTGTTAACGTTGTAACGCTGCAGAGGTCTTCAAGATTAAACTGCGGAAAGTCTCCAATTCAGAGTCTCGGTTCTTTTTGTTACGCGAGTGCCAGTTAAGTCTCCTACACTGTAATAGTGTGTACAGAAAAAAAAACGCCTTTCAGAACCTAGGATTTTCGAGATCAGGCTGAACAGGTTCTTATACATCTATTGTATGTTACTAACGATACGATTTCATGCATATGGGGGGGCAAACTCTTACGGAAAATGAGTTGTTTATGACCATAAAATTAGATGTAGCAAGTAGCACTATGTCACCTAAGCCCTTTTTAATTAAAACGAATGGATGGTTAGAAATCGGCAAGTTTGTGCAAAAGCAATCGGTCTCAATTTTTTCGAGCAACTGCGCATGCGCTGCATTTAACTGGGTTCTTGAGGGTTCTTTCCATTTGAAAAAATACTAGAATTGCTGGGTTCTTCGCATCGTTACCTTTCCTAACATACCTTTGTTATAAAATACTAAAACCATCAACACACTGCGTTCAAATACGAAGAAAAATAGCAAAGATAGAGTGGGCATTGAGCAAATAAAATGTTCGCTGTATCAACAGCATGTTTGTTTTTACAATCTTTGTGCGCGCCCTGGATTGCATCAGCAAGAGCGGGCGCGAAAACTGTATTCGGCCACCTTAAGCCTTGGCCAGACGGAGTCACGAGTAGACGGAAGTTGAAAACTTGGGTCTACTTGCGTCTCCGTTTGGCCAGGCCTTGCATGCACTTGCGTTGACTTGTGATTGCTTGCACTCACTTTGGTCGAGATCAAATCTGCACGCAAGTCAACATAAGTTTTTCGCCGTATGGCCACCCAAGGCCAAGTCAACGCAAGTTGATTGACGTCCATTAACCTTTTCTCCAACGCAAATATTTACGCAGTTTCAACTTGCCGCTACTTGGGACTACTTGCGAGTCCTTTTAGCCAGGGCTTTATGTTTATAGATTTTGAAATAAAAAAATGTTTTTCTTTAGATCGGCAGAAAGAAACCGGCGGCATTTTTGCTTGTGCTCCTTTGCATCATCGTGTTTAGACTGTCCAGTTTTTTTGGGGCCTTAGTTCTTTTGGATCCGATATGTTGCTCATTTTTACCATGGTTGGGCCATGATGTTTCTGCGGGACAGTTTTTTCTCCTTCCGCTGTCTCCTTCTCGGGACAATGACATCATATTGTGATTTTTTCATTTTGTCGTTTTGTCGCGCGCTTTGAAATCACGAATTTCGATTTAGTTTCATCTTAGGTCATCACCATCTACATTAAGAGGATGATCAGTCGATCAGCTGATTACTTCGTTGCTTGCTACCCAATCAACAATCATTCTTTATTCTTCGTACAAAAAAAAAGAAAAAGTTTGCCCCGCAAATAGCTGGAAAACTAGTCGTAGTGGTGCAAGACAAGTACGTTAATAACACAAGTTATCTGGTAAAAACAACAACAACAAAAATTAAGCTAGTAGAAAACCTTGGAGATTACAGTTAGAAATAGTTAAAGCACAGAAGTTAAGTGATTTAGTGCTGGTCAGTCCCAACGAGGTCGATACAGCTGTCCACGGTTGCAGTTCTTGGCTTTCAGTTTGAATCATGTCGCTGTCCTGTTAAACTTTCTACGTAGCATCAGCACAGGGACAACCTTGGATCACTGTTTTCTGTACAAGTTTGTTTCTTTATCGTATAAAACAAGTGGATTCCACGTTGTCGTGCGTCTCTTCAGTAATAGATCACAGAAGACGTCAAAAGGGCCGGTCGTTTACATGGAAAGAGGACGATCCTGGCTGTATCATCCCGGGACAGCATTCTCACCGTTTTTCACCATACCGGCAAATAAGTTGCTTTTTTTTGTTTGCCTGCGGTAAATTGGCTTACAAGTGGGTTTACACAACTCTGTCATTAAATTGGCTTACGCGCCGTCTACAAACCATTGTAAAAAGTCTAACAAGCGAGTAACTCAACACACTAGGGTAAGAAAAATGTATTAAGGAACAGGTATATTTCGAACTACTTTATGTTACTTGCGTCTAGTTCACAAGTTAAGTTCTCAAAAATTGTTTCTCCAGTGTGAAATTTCGTGCAAAGTTTGAAGTTGCACCACAAAACCAATTTATATCAGTCGTTGCGAATCACTCGAAATCAAACTTTTCAGTAGGTACTGCAATACAACTTTTCCACAGTAGGTAAATTGAGCAACAGAAAGCGAGAAAATATTCCACAGGAATTATCCTTATTACAGCAACGATCAGATTGGTAAATTCGACTGCAACTGACTTTTTTTTCTTAAAATTGCGCGGCGAGAGAAACACAAAATTAAGCCACTACATCGCCGAGCTGCAAACAACCTAACTCTTACAACTTCAAGATACTAAATTGAATTTAATTACAGTGACTTTCCTTGCTATTTAAAGTTAGTAGAGGTAAACTTTCGCTGATTAATAGACTGAAAAGGTCGACGATTACCGCTGGTTCACTCTCGAAAATTGACTGACTTATCAGTTTCACCCGCACAGTTTTTCCGCTATTACGGTGACCCTGGTCAGAGATAGGAAAATGCCAACCGCGTCAACAACCAATCAGAATACAGGATTGGCTATTGTGACCCACTGGGAAAAAATACTATCATTATCATTATCGTTATCGTTATCGTTATCGTTATCATTATCACTATCACTACCGGTACAGATACCTGACGCCTAAAACTGTTGTTGTCGCAGAAATTGTGATGCAACACGTGGAGGAACGCGCCCTTTTAACTTGCCGACAAACAATACCGCTCTGGTAACGCTACGTTGACGACACCTTTACCGCCGTTCACAAGGACGAAATTGACGCTTTTCACGACCACCGTAACGAACAGAACGCTGACATCCAGTTTACCAAAAAATCGAAGAAATGGAAAACTTCCTTTTCTAGACTGTTGATAAGCCGCGAGAACAACGAACTACAAACGACAGTGTACACAAAACCGACGCATACCGACAGATTACTTGACGAATCATCCTACAACCCGACTTCACACAAAGCCATGATTATAAAGACTTTGACGCAACTTGTTTGTGGTACACCGGACAGCTAACGTGAACAAGACAAGTAGCTTGAAAGTGTTTTTATCAAAAGCAACTAAAACTCTGACTTTCTTAGACAAAAAATTTTCCGACCTTCTGAAGCTGACGTATAGCGAACACGAAGCCGACGCCTGTTACCACAGTGGCTATACCTTTTATAAAGAGCACTTCTGCGACCATCTCATGGATCTTACAGTCCTACAACATCCGTGTAGCCCACAAACCTGCAACTACGTCACGACACTTAGTGACCACTTAGTGACCAACGTTAAAGACCGAGATGAACCCAACAACAGACAGAGAGTAGTTTCCAAAATCAGGTGCTCCGACTGCCAGGCTTCCTACACCGGTGACACTGACCGACGCATCAACACGAGACTGACTGAACACAAACAAGCCACGAGAAATGGTGATGCCAACAATCACATTGCTGTGCGTCATCAACTGACAAACCACAACATCGACTGGGACTCTGCTCAAATGCTGAGAGTTTAGACAACGGCGAATTTTGCAACAAACGCCTTCTACAAATGTAACACAAAAGAAGCCAAAAACTCATTCAGTATATTATACATACTACCGATTTAGCCGTAAATTAACGGCTAAATTTTTGGTTTGTAATGTAGTGGGGCCCATATTTAGCCGTAAATTAACGGCTACATTTTTGGTCTGTAATATAAAAGGACCCCGATTTAGCCGTAAATTAAGGGCTAAATTTTTGGTTTCTAATATAAAAAGACCCCGATTTAGCCGTAAATTAAGGGCTAAATTTTTGGTTTCTAATATAAAAAGACCCCGATTTAGCCGTAAATTAACGGCTAAATTTTTAGTTTGTAATATAGTGGGGCCCCAATTTAGCCGTAAATTAACGGCTAAATTTTTGGTTTGTAATATAGTGGGACCCCAATTTAGCCGTAAATTAACGGCTAAATTTTTGGTTTGTAATATAGTGGGACCCCAATTTAGCCGTAAATTAACGGCTAAATTTTTGGTTTGTAATATAGTGGGACCCCAATTTAGCCGTAAATTAACGGCTAAATTTTTGGTTTGTAATGTAGTGGGGCCCCAATTTAGCCGTAAATTAACGGCTAAATTTTTGGTTTGTAATATGAAAGGACCCCGATTTAGCCGTAAATTAATGGCGAAATTTTTGTTTTGTAATATAGTGGGACCCCAATTTAGCCGTAAATTAACGGCTAAATTTTTGGTTTGTAATATAGTGGGACCCCAATTTAGCCGTAAATTAACGGCTAAATTTTTGGTTTGTAATGTAGTGGGGCCCTATGGCAAGCCGATTGTAGCAATATTCAATAATTTGATATATATTCAATTCAGTATTTATATTTATGTAATATTTTTTTATTCATTCAATTTAATATTTATATTTGTCTATATTTATCTATATTTATTTAATTCAATCGCTTAATATCCATTTAATTTAATCCGTATATATTCATTCAATTTAATCCGTATATATTCATTCAATTTAATCCGTATATATTCATTCAATTTAATCCGTATATATTCATTTAATTTAATCCGTATATATTCATTCAATTTAATCCGTATATATACATTCAATTTAATCCGTATATATTCATTCAATTTAATCCGTATATATTCATTCAATTTAATCCGTATATATTCATTCAATTTAATCCGTATATATTCATTCAATTTAATCCGTATATATTCATTTAATTTCATCCGTATATATTCATTTAATTTCATCCGTATATATTCATTCAATTTAATCCGTATATATTCATTCAATTTAATCCGTATATATTCATTCAATTTAATCCGTAAAAATATCCATTTAATCCGTAAAAATAGCCATTTAATCCGTAAAAATAGCCATTTAATCTCGGGGACTGGGTCAAGCCACCGGATCTGAAAGCTAAGGGCCTGGGAACGAATCATTGCAATACAATATGGCGGACGAGGTTTGAAGAGACCTGCTGTTGTTTTTAACATCAGTTTTAGACAAAACGGAATATATTTGACGAAATGATGTGGGCGAAGGAACTGCCGGGGCGCATGCTGAAGTTATCGATCAGAGTATCAGGATGCTTAGATCGATTAGAGAGTCATTGTCGTGATATTCCCGTGATATTGGAACAAGTGAGGTGAGGAGCTGGATCAACTTGCAGCCGCTTTTGCGGACGTGTTATCATCTTTTTAAATCATCACATCGCAATTAAACCTATCAGCCCAGAAACTGCTGCTAAACATTGTTTTGCCCCGGGAAATGAGGAAAAGGAAACTCCTGGAAGACCACGTTTTGACATAATTTCCAGATGAAATATTGGAAGAATTGCGTGAATTGGGATGCCGGTCCGGTAAGTAGAAAGTGCAGACTGCAGACCGGGTACAAAATGCAGACTAGGCGCAAAATGCAGACTGAGAGTTAAGACTGTTTTCCGTCAAATACGTGATAACATGTCATTTTACAACTTACCCAGTGTTACGCAATCGCTTTTTCTTGGTTATCTTCACCGAAAATTTGCCTATTTCTTTACAGACTCTTTTCTTCTTTTCTCAAAGCATCAAGATCATGTTAGTTCTTGAATAGAATCTGAAGCTGTCATAGTCTTCTCACATGGTGCGCGAGGACAGTAGTATACCCAAATAACACGTACCCTGGGTACCAGAGGTTTTTTCTCGCGCTCGGCGGACGGAGTATTTCGCTTCGCTTCGGCGGGTCACAGTAGAGACACCGGAAACCAAGCAAGAAAACACTCTCAGGCTGGCACCCATGCAGGGCAAATAAGAAGCCAGAAACAATGATGTCAATGATCAATCATTATCATTGTTTGTAGCCAAGTGCAAACTTACAGACTGTCACTGGCTCTTCGTGGGGTCAAGAAATTAAAGAACACGGAAGAAAGCTGAAAAAAGACAATGAAAGCCTTTTAAAATTCTGTTAAAGAAAGAATATGGCCAAGAATAATCTGACCGCAGAAAACACTTCGTAATTTCTGAAATGACATGTTACTGCATGTTATCACTTTTACGACAACAACAACAACGCTTCATTTGCTCTAAAAAGTTACAATAACTTAACAATAATTTAAAGTCGAGCCCGGGGGATAAATGAACCTTACGGTTTTCGAGTTATTCCCCTGCCTTAGACGAAAACAGCGGTCCAAGATGACTGCGGAAAAGCGATTGCGTGACACTGGGTAAGTCCTAAAATGGCACGTATTTGATGAAAAAAGTCTTTATTCTCAGTCTGCGTTTTATATCTAGTCGGCAGTCTGCAGTAGTATGCATTTTGCACCTGGTCTGCATTTTGTACCCGGTCTGCAGTCTGCAGTCTGCACTTTCTACTTACCGGACCGGCATCCCAATTCACGCAATTCTTCCAATATTTCATCTGGAAATTATGTCAAAACGTGGTCTTCCAGGAGTTTCCTTTTCCTCATTTCCCGGGGCAAAACAATGTTTAGCAGCAGTTTCTGGGCTGATAGGTTTAATTGCGATGTGATGATTTAAAAAGATGATAACACGTCCGCAAAAGCGGCTGCAAGTTGATCCAGCTCCTCACCTCACTTGTTCCAATATCACGGGAATATCACGACAATGACTCTCTAATCGATCTAAGCATCCTGATACTCTGATCGATAACTTCAGCATGCGCCCCGGCAGTTCCTTCGCCCACATCATTTCGTCAAATATATTCCGTTTTGTCTAAAACTGATGTTAAAAACAACAGCAGGTCTCTTCAAACCTCGTCCGCCATATTGTATTGCAATGATTCGTTCCCAGGCCCTTAGCTTTCAGATCCGGTGGCTTGACCCAGTCCCCGAGATTAAATGGATATTTTTACGGATTAAATGGATATTTTTACGGATTAAATGGATATTTTTTACGGATTAAATGGATATTTTTACGGATTAAATTGAATGAATATATACGGATTAAATTGAATGAATATATACGGATTAAATTGAATGAATATATACGGATTAAATTGAATGAATATATACGGATTGAATTAAATGAATATATACGGATTAAATTGAATGAATATATACGGATTAAATTGAATGAATATATACGGATTAAATTGAATGAATATATACGGATTAAATTGAATGAATATATACGGATTAAATTGAATGAATATATACGGATTAAATTAAATGAATATATACGGATTAAATTAAATGAATATATACGGATTAAATTGAATGAATATATACGGATTAAATTGAATGAATATATACGGATTAAATTAAATGGATATTAAGCGATTGAATTAAATAAATATAGATAAATATAGACAAATATAAATATTAAATTGAATGAATAAAAAAATATTACATAAATATAAATACTGAATTGAATATATATCAAATTATTGAATATTGCTACAATCGGCTTGCCATACAAGAGACTATCAGGTGATAGTCTCTTGCAGAAAGACAAAGAGAAATTTTGTAGGCCAATGATATCATGTAAAGCAATGACAAAAATTTTGTACGGAAACTCTGAAAAAAATTCTCGAATGCGAAAAAAGTGGCTTCAAGAAACATCTTACGGCACTTTTTCCGCGCGAATTTTTTCATGTTTGTATTATTACAGCGGTTATCAGTCACACGCGCCCTCCAACGATTTTTTTCCATTTTGAAATCTACGTTTTGGTGGACGTCAATCAAATGTATCCATGACAATAACGGCGTCAAATTCTCAGAGTATCCGAGTTGCTCTTTCCTATCATCTTTACTTGACTCGTCGATAAACAGAAACTGAGAAGTAAGACTTATAAAATCGTTTGAAGCGCCTTTTCGTTCGTCTCGCTCACGGGCAATGTTTTGAAGCTACAAATTTACAAACATTGTACAACCACAACAACATGAGAATGAACTAAATATAAATAAATAAACTTTATTACAGAATGAACTACAAAAGTCTAAATGCTAATCTCTTGCGGCTTTCATTACCTTTTTATTACTGACATTCCCACATGCCGTGTGGCTCTCTTGACGGTTTGCTTTGCATATAATTTGCCTGTCTGCTACTAGTATTCCAACCACGCTTGAAACTCGTCAAGATAGATCTCTGCATGCAGGGATTATCAGTTTTAGCAAGGCGAATGACAAGAATTTCTGCGGTGAAAATAATCTGCATCCATAACAAGCTAATAAACAGTCAATCTCCACATAAAGCGACTCATTTCAGAGGCCAACTTTTTCAGCTACCTTGTATCCTTCCTTTCTTCGACTTTCTCTTTGGCGGATCGCTCACGGCTCTAGTTTTGTTTCGTACGCCGCCTTCTTCACAAACGTTTCGCTCGTAAAAAGTGTTTATGCTATGCAATTCAAAGACAAACCGCGTTTCCTCTACAATTGGAAATTACATTGTCATAATAACTGAGCGATTATTCCTGATCCAACGACGATCGAACATGGCCGTGAAACTGACACGACGAAATGAACACGGATATTGTCATGGATACATTTGATTGACGTCCACCAAACTTAGTTTTTGAAATGGCAAAAAATCGTTGAAGGGCGCGTGTGACTGATAACCGCTGTAATAAGTAATCATACGGTTTTTCTTGCTCACTTTGAATTTAATTTGCACTTGTGAGTTTTTCCAAACGCTGAGATTGCACTCACCGAAGCGGCTCGTGCAATTTCAGCCTTTTGAAAAACCCGCTTGTGCAAATTGGACAGCAAGGACAAGAACATCGTCTTCATCCTGCGTCTGCAGATGTGACCAGCAAGAGTGTATCTGGAATGAAGTGGAGCCGGTCACTGCGTTGGCATAGCTCTTCTTGTAAGATTCCATTATCAGATTGTAGAATAGCAATTGAAAATAGGTACAACTGGCTCTGAATAACAGAAGTCGAAAAACCGTCCGGACAACCTCACGAGTTACACGAGGTGCCAAATGTGGTGCCGGACAATGAATGCCTGTGATGTCCTGTCACCATTACGTCAGCCCTCACGAGAATAAGAAATTCTCAGATCTCTATTATGATGTTTTTTCCCGGAGGTCCCCCAGTGTCGGTACTGCCAATCAAGTTGCAGAAGAGTTATTTTTTCCGTATTTCCAATAAAATTCACCTTACAACTACAGTGAAATCCTATCCACTACATTTAATACCTATGCGGCATACAAACAATTTAGCCCGTTAATTTACGGCTAAATCGGGGTCCCACTATATTTACACACCAAAAATTTAGCCGTTAATTTACGGCTAAATCGGGGTCCCACTCATTACAAACCAAAAGTTTAGCCGTTAATTTATGGCTAAATCGGGACCCCTCTATATTACAAACTAAAAGTTTAGCTGTTAATTTACGGCTAAATCGGGGTCTCACTATATTACAAACCAAAAATTAGGCCGTTAATTTGCGGCCAAATTGGGGTCCCACTACATTACAAACCAAAAATTTCGCCCTTAAAGGCGGCGAAATACGAGATACAAAACCCTCAACTTGTCGTGCAACATTGTTTCGTTGCAAGTTTTTGTCGATGTTTCCCGTTTTTCACCTTGCGTGATCAACTTGTCGCGCAACAAAAACATTTGTTGCGGGTTGAAAGAAGTTGTTGCGAAAAGTAGAGCGTGGGTCTACTTTGAGCAACAAATTTTGGCCTTGTTGCTCGTTTTTCATCAAACTCACAACTTGTCGCGCAGCAAATCTGCTTGTGCCCTAGCAAATCAACCAATCAGCGCGCCGCATTTCTTCAATCCGCAACAAATGTTTTTGTTGCCGGTCAAGTTGATCACGCAAGGTGAAAAACGGGAAACATCGACGAAAACTTGCAACGAAACAATGTTGCGCGACAAGTTGAGGGTTTTTGTATCTCGTATTTCGCCGCCTTAAAGGAGCAGTGTCACGAGGATCTTGCTGTTTTAGGCCAATTCTGTGCTAAGATCATTACTTTGAGGGTTTAATCATAAACAAAATGCTTCTGTAAAGCTACGGCGAAGATATCAAATAAATTTTTATCAGAGAGGGCTAACCATAATAAATTTCTTGAGGAATTTTGGAACGTGCAGCATCAAAACTTGAAAAAATTGGCCAATTTTTTGAAATTTCAATCCATTTCCATCCATGCCATCCGTAGCGAGAGGCGACAAGAAACAGTTTCATTACCTTCAAATAGTCTTTAATAACAAAACTAGATCATTAGTTTTGGAATTCAATTGATGCAAAGACACCTTCTAGCTTTTTATAAAGTTGCTAAATAGCGTGACAATGCCCCTTTAATTTATGGCTAAAACAGGGTCCTTCTGTGTTACAAGCCAAAAATTTAGCCGTTAATTTACGGCTAAATCGGGGTCACAATACATAGCAAACCAAACGTTTAGCCGTTAATTTACTGCTAAATTAGGGTTTGAACTATACTACAAACCAAAAATTTAGCCGTTAATTTACGACTCAATCGTATCTATAACAAAATTCTCAATCGTGATTGGTCCTCCGCGCGCCTATTTGTCACGTAATCGGCGCGCGATCACGTGGGTGTCCAATTACAGCTGTCCGATTTGAACTTTTTTTAATCGGACACCTGTAATTGGATACCCACGTGATTTTCACGCCAATTACGCGCGCTTCAATGGCTTCCTTTGCAATGTTTTTCTACAGTTTTCAAAACTTAGGAAAAGCGCTACAGACGTTTTCGCTCAAAAGTTCTCAGAAGACATTTTTTTCCCCCGAAATTTGTTATAGATACGATTAATTAGTAATTGGACCTCGTGTCGTACAATTCAGGGAGTAATCGTGCTCTTAATTTCAAATCGGCCTCGCGCTTCGCGCTCGTCCGATTTTGAAATTAGTCGCTCGATTACTCCCTGAATTGTACTCTACTCGGTCCAATTACTATTACAAATCGGGGTCCTTCATTATTACAAACCAAAAATTTAGCCGTTAATTTACTGCTAAATTAGGGTTTGAACTATATTACAAACCAAAAATTTAGCCGTTAATTTACGGCTAAATCGGGGTCCTTCATTATTACAAACCAAAAATTTAGCCGTTAATTTACTGCTAAATTAGGGTTTGAACTATATTACAAACCAAAAATTTAGCCGTTAATTTACGGCTAAATCGGGGTCTTTCATTACGACAAACCAAAATTTTAGCCGTTAATTTAATGCTAAATTAGGGTCTAAACTATATTACAAACCAAAAATTTAGCCATTAATTTACGGCTAAATCGGGGTCCTTGATTATTACAAACCAAAAATTTAGCCGTTAATTTACGGCTAAATTAGGGTCTAAACTACATTACAAACCTAAAATTTAGCCGTTAATTTTCGGCTAATTTTTTTGTTTGTAATTATTTTTATATATAATACAATTAACTTTAAAATTTTAATCTTTACAAAAATGGTTTCTGGCTAAAAATTTGGAATATATGTAGAAGAAAATTAATGCAAATTTTTCAATTATATATACACCCCTCAATGCTTAACCTAAAGTACAAACTATTTTCAACGACTGACTCTGGAAAGCTGGTACTCTAACTAAGAACATCTAAACGCCTCTAAACAGATGTCACCAACTACCGGCGCCTTACAAACGACTTATCCGCGACGAAAACGAGACCGACAAACGGACTTCTAACAGACCGACTTAATTTTGACAACAGACAATAGACGGGCCAATTTGATTAACAAAAGACGGATCGAAACTGACCAGTGACTGATGACAAACCTTACACGAGTCTTTCAGCCAATACCATCATGGCATAACTGACCAATTGTTTTCAACGGCCCAGACTTATAGCATCATCTACTGACAAACACCATTCACTTGACCCTAAAGATGACTTCCGCTCAGGTTGTTGAAACGTCAGTCTCAAACAACAGTTCGTTTCAGAACTACACTCACCCGGACGATGACACAATACAAACTACCGATACTCCTGGGTTCAAACTATGTATTATATTACCATTACTATAACTACCGTATTTCTTCGAATAATAGCCGGGGGACGATTATTTCTATTTTGCCACCAAAAGGGGTCGATTATTTCAAATATTTCTCACAAGCAATCAAGGAAAAAGTGAAATACATGAATATTACCATAGAAAAAACCTTAAAAAGGCCGTGCTTTTGTAACCATTCCGTCGTGAACAATTCAATGAAACATTGTTTGTTACCCATAATGTCAACTTTTAACTTGAGAGGGAGGGGATAAAAGAGAAAATGGTGGGTGGGGCGATTATTCGAGGAAGGCGATTATTTTAAATATTTCGGTCAAAGGAGGGAGATGATTCGAGGGAGGCGATAAATCGAGGGACGGCTATTATTTGAGGAGTTACGGTAGTACTTTTATTGTTATTATTATTATTATTATTATTATTATTATTATTATTATTATTATTATTATTATTATTATTATCATTATTATTATTAGTAGTAGTAGTAGTAGTAGTAGTGGTGGTGGTGGTGGTAGTAGTAGTAGTACACCTTTTGTCTTTCATTAGCAGGGAATAAATGTTCATTAGCGCAAAACCTGTGGTCCATAAAATTAATGTATAATCAGTTTAGCTAAGAAACCAAGCATTTCAATTTGTGCAATACTCATTAACGCTTTTTGCATCGAGAAGAAGATTCATTAACGGCAATTTAAATAGTGTTTTATCGAAAACAACATTTTTTAGTGCGAATGAAAATTCATTTCCATAGGGTTAATGTTCAATTGCGGGAAAAAAAACTCAATAACAAAAGAGCTTTTGTTGAGCATTTTTCTCTCCGATTTCCCACTGGATTTCAAAGGACGTTTATATAGGACCCGAAACTGTACAAACTCGTGAAGCAGGGATGAAGCGCCGGGTGCGACGTAACCGTATCCCAAACGAGCATCGTGAAAGGATAGTGAGGGCGTTTGAAGATCCTCGCGAAGATTACCTTTTGGTGCAGACATGATAGGGGTGAACCGCAGTACAGCAACAACTAAATGATCGGGAAGAGGCAAGACGGCAGGGAATTCCTATGGGAGAGTACCGTCAACAAATTCTTTTGAGAGTAGGGAGAAGAAATACGAACACAATAACAGTTGCAAAATGTGCTCAGTGGTTTAGGTTTATGCAAACCTACATACCACGATGTCTAAACGGAGAGCATATTGAGGGATGAAGAACAAGCTTGTTTCATTACAGTATTAAATACATATTACATGTACACTGTACCTTTGTTGTTAATGAAATTTTTTTTCTCGTTCATGAACATTAAGTTGGTGCAAAAGTTTGTTTATTCTCTTAAAACTTTGTTATTTCCATTACATTGAACCTATACATGGGCCTTAATGAATGTTCTTCTCTATGTAAAACTCCTCATTGATCACGCAAAAATTAAAACGTTTGTTTATTTCTCTACAATGATTACACATTCATTGTAATGACTGATTTTTTGACACTAATTAATATTTATTTCCTGGTAATGAAGGGCAAAAGGTGTAGTAGTAGTGGTAACTGCCACCGTCACTGTTACCATTGTTATTAAGCTCTATTAAAATTACCATTCCTATCATTAAATTTAATCGTATCTACAACAAAATTCTCAGTCGTGACAGGTTCTCCGCGGGCCTCTTTGTCACGTAATCGGTGTGCGATCACGTGGGTGTCCTATTACAGGTGTCCGATTTGAGCTTTTCGTAACTGGATACCTGTAATTGGATACCCGCATGGTTTTCAAGTCAAGACGTGTGCTTTAATGGCTTCTTTAGCAATGTTTTCTACAGTTTTCAAGACTTATGAAAAGCGCTACGTACGTTTTCGCTCGAAAGAAGTTTTAAAAAGACATTTTAATTTTGAAATTTGTTATAGATACGATTAAACAGTTATTGGACCGAGTGAAGTACAATTCACGGACCAATTTTGAAACTGCTCACGCGATTACTCCCTTTACCGTACCCAAATTCACAATTAGCCGATCAGAAGCCAACTCTACTGTCCTGATATCCTACGATATCAAGTCACTGACCTGATATCACCAAGATATCATGGTCACTGTCAAGTAAAGTAATGTCACCGTACGATAAACAGCGAAGAAGTTTTGCCAATAAAAAAGCAACTCGTGATTTAAGATGTAGCTGGTGTTTCGCGGTCGAAAAAAGGCGCAAAAAAACGTTCCCGCCAAAACTAAACTGGAAGACGCTCCCCAACTGCGTCGATACCGTATTTTTCGCTCGCTCGTTTTCAAATCAGTACCGGTAATAGTTTTCGTCCTTCGCATAAAAAGGTTAAAATTCGCTGGAACTGTTTTATTTTTGTTGAGATCTCGAACTGTTAACATGACTAAACGCGTGTACCGTGATTGCCCAATTCCGAACTGTGGAGCAAAATATCTCGTTAGATTGTCTAATCATCTCACAGATGTACATGGATTAGATTATATCAATCGAAGGAAGTGGCTACAAGAAGCGAAACTACAACCTAAGGTTAGAGTGATGATCTATCCAGCAAAGAGGAACCAGGGATTAAGACCTTCAACAAGTGAAACACCTCTATCAGTGCAGGAAGAGGAAAAGGATACAATAGTCCATCACTTATCAACACCAAAAAGAGTAAAGAAATCCCTGAAATCTCTACCAAGAGGCGTTAGAAAAGCAGGCAATAACGTCAAACATTATAAAACAACAGCAGATTCAGTTCCTGAGTGGCTCACTTTGTATGGAGACGATGAAGGGCCGAACACAGAGAAGAGAGCTTAGTTACCCCACCTGCAGTACCAGCTAGTAGCTTGTCACACTAGACGGCGTCCCATAAGCTTCACAATTTCACTGCTTGTTTTATAGGCGGTGCTCCGCTCGTCGTTCAGTTTGCTGTCAAAGCTTGTGCTGTTCAAAACAAAAAATGTCTTGGAACGACGGTTATAATAACTGCCTTCTTCAACGAGGTAATGGAAATTACGAAGACAGTGAAGACTCTCAATGTAGCCAAGAAGCGGTTTTCTTCCCAATCTAGCGAAGAAGCAGATTCTTCCCAAGAAGTAACATAGCACTTAAACCCTTGGTCGCGCATATCAGATGAAGCTCAGGAACGCCACGAG